>PVKZ01001687.1:181205-340599 GCA_004027375.1 Macroglossus sobrinus | reverse complement strand
TTCATGCAATCACACTATAAGGAGGGTATTATTATTCTCCTTTTAATTGGCTTAGAGGTATAAGTCACTGGCCCAAGCTGACACAGCCTATGTGGCTGAGCCAGGGGGTCTAATTTAAAAATATCTGTCTCCAAAGCCATGCTTTTTTCAATCATGCCTTTCAATGATGAGAGTACATAAAGCCTTTTAGTGTAACTATTTGTCTTCCCTGCCCTAGAAAGATAGGGGTTTGTTTGTTCCCTCACCAAGGGAGCAGGATTTTTACTAAAGTTGGATAATGATTCAGAAGCCTACAAGCCACCAGACTCCCTTTCTGCTGATACACTAAGATCAGCATCCAAAATTATGAACGATGTTACTACCTGTAAACCTGTGTGCGTAGCATCTTCCCTGGGTTTAACTACCCTGTATCATCCAGTGGAACTGAAGAGGAAGTGAAGACTGCTAGAAAAATAACAAGTTAGAGCATGTGTGTCAACATTAGTCCTTATTTTCATGTATAATGTATCAACTGACGATACTTTTAGTTCATTTATGCAGTTTCTTTTCAAAAATTAGTTCATTCTCTGACTCTCTTCTATTAATCCAGGTAACAGTGCTTATGGAACCGGGGAAGTCCAGTTGGGACAAGCAGCAAATATTTTTAAGTACTAATACCCCAGACCCTTCCTCAGTATTGACTTGCATTGTTACAGCAATCAGCCTTTTAGAAGCAGAGCGGGCTTGGAATCCAGATCTCCTAATTCCCAGTCATAAACTCTCGCATTTATAGCATCCTGATATCTTCCCACTTCCCAGACTTGAATATGATCCCCAGGGTACTGACGCCACCTCTCGGATTTCCAAAACGAATCCTCACTGTAGCACCGACGCAGTAAGTACATACCTGAGATCACACATAAAGGTGTGCTGGACATTATTTTTCTAATTAAAAAGAAAATGGACTAAAGCTCAATACAATATTCAAAACTGTGTTCCTCCATTGTTTTGAGTCACTTGATTTCCATTTCGGGGCAGGTAAGGCTACATTTTTCAACGCAGTGAAGGGTGAAAGTGTCAATAGGATGTACTATTTAGAAAAAAGCGCACGGTGATTAAAAGGTGACAGCAAATGTCACGCATTAGAGCAGACTAGTGAGGTGCCAAGAAGCCGACATCCTCTCTCAGGTCCACTGGTGTCTGACAATGTGACCTTGGGCTGCTCACACAGCTGTTGTTGCAGAGAAAGCTTAACTACAAATGACAGGGAAGAAAGCTAGTTCTAACTGATCCACAGAAGAGGGGATGATAAAACCAAATCAGAGCTGCTGAAATTCCTTTGCACATCTTACTCGCTGAGCTATATAGAAATAAGAAAGCCAGGCTTTGAGAAAATCTGGGGTGTTTTGATACAACCCCCACTACTTGGCTAACTCTGGGCAAGTTTCCTAATCTAGCTTTTTCACTGCCACGTGGTGTGCACAGGAACATGCAGAGGTAGCGTGGCATGTGGAAAAGGAAGAAGGCTCACAACCGGGCATGCTTAGATTCCAACGACAGATTCACTCAAGAAGTTCATCCATCTCCATGAGCCTCAGCTTCCTAAACTGTATAATGGGTAGGATGATAATAATGCCTCTATCACAAGGATGGTTAAGGATGAAACAAAATAGTTCATGTAAATATTGTGGCTAAATTAGAAATGTTTTCAGCTTTGTGCAACAAAAAAACACAACACTGACTTAAACTAATAAGTGTTTATTTTCCTCCTATATCAAAGTGGCTG
This sequence comes from Macroglossus sobrinus, assembly GCA_004027375.1. Classification (NCBI taxonomy): domain Eukaryota; kingdom Metazoa; phylum Chordata; class Mammalia; order Chiroptera; family Pteropodidae; genus Macroglossus; species Macroglossus sobrinus. The sequence continues at coordinate 338,834 of PVKZ01001687.1, read as the reverse complement.
GACATAGGGTAGCTGCAGGTTGGTTTATCACTTTTGTGCTAGCATCTCTGTAGTTTTTGTGGGCTCTGCCTCTTGGTCATAAGTTGGCTGCCAGAATTCCATACACCATAGCTGTTTTCAAGATAGGGAAAAATGGGGGAGACGGGAGGAATCAAATGTGTTTGTTCCTTTCATCAGGAAAGAAAAATTTTCTTAGAAGTATTTCCTGCATCCTCTCCTTTGATCTTATTGGTCAGAATTGTCTCACATGGGCCAACCCAGATGCAAGGGAGACTGGGGAATCAGAGACCAGGATGAACTGACACCCAGACTGGGCATGTGTGGCCCTGAAAAAAATCAGGGTTTGGGTGGCAAGAAAGAACAGGTGAGGAAATACTGGGAGACAACGAACAGAGTTGGGTACAACCTGGCACCTAGTACACAAATTATTATATATTGCTTTTTTCATCTTTCCTCCATTATTAAACTAAATCCATCCAGGTTTAATACTCTGATTCCATATGGATTACTTAATCAGAGACCAATAGTATAGGAGGTTTTACTTTAACTCAACTATTTGAAAAATAAATATGACAGTGAAAAATCTGAATCATGGAGTATTTTTAACTCTTTATTTTGAGATAATTTCATATTTAAAAAAAAAGTTGCAAAAATAGCATAATGAGGTCTCATACACCCTTCACTCTGCTTCTCCAAATGTTACCATATTCTGTGAGTATAGTATGATTATCAAGACAAGGCAAATAACACTGATACGGTGTTATTAGCTAATCCACAAGTCTTTACTCAAACTCCATCAGCTGTCCCACTAATATTCTGTTCTCCAGGATCCAATCCTGGATCCACTGAATTTATTTGTCATGTCTCCTTAGCCTCCAATCTGGGTATGATGTATATTTAAAACTAGAGATTTTTACTATTTTGTTAGTGATAACAACAAAGTCATTTGTTTTAAAACCTTTGGAATGTGCCATTTTGAATTTAAAAATTACATTATTATGTGGTGCTTGGAAGATTAAATGGTTGATTTGCAATTGTTGATTTGCTTAATATTCCTTTACATCAAGGATAAAAACACACTTCAGAATAAAATGCATAGATGATCACGCTCCAGATGAGTACAGTAGAGATTAATGAGGGCTTTCTGCATCCTTTTCTGAATGATGCTGAATTTCTCCTCTGGAACATTCTCCTGCCCACAACATACACATTCATCAGGTCATAGTGGGTCGATTTTGAAGGTTCCAGGTGGATGCATTCAAGATATACGATCGAATAGTGATAATTAGCTAAACAGATACAGCATCATTTGTTAGAGAATGTTAATAAAGAGTGCTTAGTGGTCCCTGGACTAGCAGTGTTCTCACATTCCCCTGTGAGGTGGCAGCTGGCGGCAGAGCGAGTCGCGTGCCAGAGGCCATGTGGCAAGGCAGCTGAGAGCGAGCCTGGGCTCCCCACGCAGTCACCTCGCCTCTGTGCCCTGCTGCCTGCCTGCTCACGGAACTAGAATGATTTATGATCTTGGCAAACAGGCTTAAAAATTATGCCAATATTTTGGATCAATTCCTGGGGGCATTTCCCTAAACGATGCATCTTACCGACTCTTTCACTGTTTACTGTTTTGATAAATGGAGACGTGCCCGCCTTGAAACGAGAGTCGAATGAATCACAATGTCCACATTTCTGGGCTTGGATATATATTTACGTCTCTATGTTTAGTCCATGCCAGCATCCTGTGCTGATGTCTCCTGCACTGCTGTAGCCACAGGGCACACGGATGCAGGGCTGAGCAGAGCCTCGTCCGGGTCAGGGCTCATGGAGAAACGCAACATGCTGTGAGCACACCACGGTGCCTTTACTGTCACCACTGATGGCATAATGTCAGAAGAGACCAGTTCGCCACCACTCCAAATTCTGAACGTAGGTGTCCTTCTTTGTTTTTCACTGGGGCTCTACATGATATTTCTATTCCGGGGATTAAGAATTAACATATTGGTGCCAATGCTACTCTTGAAGCAAATGACAGGTACCCGCTTTTCGAGTTCACACTATATTTAGAGTAGGTCTCAAAACACATAAAAAAATTATCTCCCTCTACATCAATGGGAAAAGAAAAACAAGAACAGATTTCTGACTCTGATACTGGCTCAACCGTGACTCTAATCAAATCAATGGGACACACTATATCTTTTGAATGTTATTATTACGAAGTTACAGAGATAAAAAGGGGCAATTGTTCTTGAGGCAAACGTGACAAAAAATTGTAAAAGCATATGAATGTGGCAACATTTCTTGCCATGTGTACACTTATTATTCCTTTCTTAGATTAAAAAATCACTTTATAAATAAGCATATGGTTTATTTAAAGATAATCTATGTATGCTTTTCCTAGTGGCATCTACTCTTGTTATCATTTAACTTTTGTGTTACATAAAATTGGAGCTTGATCATTACAAATAAATGATGTAATAATGTAGAAAATAATAGTAAATTAATTTGCAAAGGCAAGCAGTGGGGAATGAAAATACAACTTCTCCAGGAAATTGCCTACTCTTTCTTTCTCTTTCTTTCTTTCTCTCTCTCTCTCTCTTTCTTTCTTTCGTTCTCTCTCTTTTTCTTTTCTCTCTCTCTCCTTCCTTCCTTCCTTCCTTCTTTCCTCCTTCCTTCCTTCCTTCCTTCCTTCCTTCCTTCCTTCCTCTCTTCCCTCTCTTCCTCCTCCCCTCCCCTCCCTTCCTCCTCCCCTCCCCTCTCTCTCTCTCTCTCTTTCTTTTTTACTGCAATGAACCTTCTCCAGATTTTTCACCTGGTCTTTACATATGCGTAGGCTGGCTTTCTGTCTCAGCTTTTCTTTATTCCTAGTGGAGCACCATACATTCACCACTGAGTTGTAGGGAAATGTATGCTAAGGATCCATTGTGGTTCTGGGTTTAGGAAAACAGCTCCTTAATGCTGTAGCCTTCCACACGCTGGGATGGCTGTGATTCCCAGAGGCTCATCCAACCCCCCAAGCAGCAAATCTGAGCTCAATCTGAATTTGGGTCCTGTGATGTGCTGTGAATTTTATGCTTTGAGGAAAGTGGTGTTGGATTACTTCGTAGTCACTGAAGGCACTCTTTCAAATGAAAATAACGAACTTTTAAGACAGAGTTTATCATCAATGTGACAGGGAAAAGCCAGGCTGCTTGTAGGAACGCTGTCTGTCCCCTCCTTAGACTGTCACTCTGTCACGGCAGCATGCAGCAGCAAGCTCGCAGTGTCCTGAGTTTCTTCATTAGTGTCTAACAACAGACAACTTCAGTTCTCCTTCTTCTCGTTTCTTTGGTTTGGTGAGGGGAGAGAAAAATAAAAATCAAATAGGAGACAATATAGTTTGTTTCCAAACTTCACCAAGCCCAAGGCTGTGAAGAGCCAGGGAGTCCAGGCTTCCCTCCGAAGTCCCAGGAGAGCAGAGATGCGTGGGCGTGAAACCCCAGGTCCCGCCACACGTGCAAAACATCTCAGGGAGTGTGGAGCCCTGTTCACGGCGCGCTCCTTCCTGAAACCAGACGGTGATATTTTTGGCACCAAGACAAGCCATAGACAATTATTTTTAAAGGGAGGGAAAAGGAAATTACCCACTCAAAAAATTAATGCCGTAGATTACTCAGAAAGCGACGCAAAGGAAATGGAAGAAACAGATTGCTTCCAACGTCAACATAATCCGACCTCCTAAATGCTCCTTCTGTCCGCAGGCACACACGTCCTACCTGACCGGGACAATGGACAAAGCAGCCGACAGGGCGGTGGCTGTCCAGAAGGAAAGATGAATGATTCTCACGTTTCCTATCTCTTTCACTTTCCCATTCATGCAATATTCTCGTACCTATCTAATATCCCTGGTCACTTTAAAACACAAATGACTAATTATTATTATTATTATTTTTTTGCTTCATTCCCTAGCTAGTTCTAGCCTATTTTGGGTTTCTAAAGTATTTCTCATTTGACATTTTGTTATGTGGGAGCTAATTTTTTTTTTCATTCAATGAACTCATTGATCTGTATAATCCATAATTTAAAAGTTAAGTTTATCCTCACTGCTACCCATTTGCCACCCCATTCTCTCCACCATGTTATTCCAAAAGAGACAGGAATTCTTGCAGTGAATTCCATGAGTAATGGGGCTGACATCTTTGCTCTACAAAATAGTAAGACTCTGGGTCCTGAGTGCCTTGTCCTTTAGTTTTTTCATCTCATCACATATTATACAAAACCCAAACAAAAAAAAAATCAAAAAGTCTAAGATCTATGGAAATCCCAGGCTGTTTAGCAATGATGAGCCTATGACAAAGCTCAGTAGAAAAAGTTTAAAAAAACATGGCGTCTCTTGAATGGTGTCTCTCATCAGCTTATTTTCCGCTGCTCCAAAATGCAGACCATTCAAAAGGAATCTGTGTTACATACAATAAATGTGTGCCTAGAAATAAAAACAGGTGACACATATTATGTATTGTAAGGTAAAATGTATCTTTCATACCCCTTGTAAGGAAATGCCACAATTAACTGCTCGTCTATGATCTGAGCCATCACAGAATGATTAGCTGCAGTGTGTGTGTGCCTTGTAAGTATGTATAACTCAGTGTAGAACCACCCAGTCAATTAAATAAAGCAGCTGATTCCCCTGCTCCAGAGGGGGACCAGGGGTGCCTGCCAGCTCTGCCCTAAATCTGCTTTGTGACTTTCTGGACCTTGGTTTCTTCCTCTTTAAAACGCAAGTGATGAGGGCCGGTGATCTCACAGAGCTCTTCTGGCTCTGCGGTGACGTGTGTTTATGGCAGTCATCGCCTCATTTGTTGACATCACTTAGTCAAAGGCTAAGCGCTCTGTTTTACTCATATTCCATTTTCCAAGAGAAAGGCCCATTCTTCCTTGGGCACAGCAGGCCACTGCTGACGCCAGCCTCTATCCTTGGCATACCACTCCCATAATTACCCCCAGGGGAAATGCCTGCTTTTGCATCTGACATCATGTCCACCAGGCTGTCTTAACCCAGATTTGCTTGTCTACTCGTTATTATTTTGATGACGCCCTGTGCGAACCTCCTTGATAGGAGCTACCACATGGCACTGAAATAGTGTTTCATATCTGCCCCCTCCCCAGCTCTGAGCTCCTCACCATCAGACCCCAGAGCCTCAGAGAGAATTTAATCCCTATGAGGGCAGGGTGTTGTCTGCTTTGTTCCCAGTGCTCTGGCATGTACAAGTAGCTAAATTAATATTTTCAGGACAGGAGAATGAATGAATACATGAATTAATCTCTATTGATATTAACATCATCAGTAACTCTCAGAAAATAGCATATTATAAACATTCAATAAATAATTGGGGGGGGTCATAATAAACAACTTACATGTCTAGAATATAATATACTACTGAGTCCAGAAAGAAACATTTATCTATGTTTATATATTTCCCAAAGCATAATGTCATGGAACAATTATTTTGTTAATAAGTACAAGTAACAAATGTTTCTTTGAATTTAAGAGCTTGTCACCATCATGTACAGTTATTTCAAAGTCAGTCAATTGCAGTCTGGGAAAAATCACATCTAAGAAGATGAAAAGTAATTGCATCATCACAGACTCCTTTCAAGTCCATGGTTCAGTTTTAATAAAAACAGAAGAATTATTATGAAGTCATTTGCTAGGACTGCATTCCATGTTAACTGTGGATTCCATACTCTTTACACTTTACTTTTCATTTTTTAACAAGTTTAAAAATGTGGCCTGCCATTAGTAGAATTATACTGATATAGGTTTATAATCATAACTGCAGCTTCTGACAACCTTATTTCAATTTCATAAATAGGGAAAGCCTAACAAAGTAACTTAGTATAGAAAATGTAGCTTCACCTTTGGAAACACCTATGGGTTGATCAAGGATCTATGACATCTACCTCAGGCTTATGCGAGGGCCATGATTATTGTAACAAACCCAAGAAATGATAATAACCTGTTGGAAAATACATATATTAGTGTATTTCAAACATGTACAGTGTCTATTCTGATGACAAACATATATTTTGAAGATTTAATTCAAATTATAATTGCTGTTTGTCATGGTTTATCAATCAATAGGTACTAAAATTATAACTCATATAAATCTATCATATAATTTTCTTTTCAAATTTATCAGAATTAGTTTTATTAATTTTTTCTTAATATAAAAGCCATTCAAGTTAATTAGGCTATAAAGATAAATTTAAAAAATACCTACAATCACACAAAACTACACAGGGGCGTTGTAAACACCTTTTTTCCATTTTCTCATCTACCTTTATTTTATTTAGTTATTTATATGCAAAATATTCATGATATTATATCTGTCCACAGTTGCTTTTATAAATTCTGATCTTGCTATCATGTTTATAAAGTCCATTTCCTCCTCAAAATTATATAAATATTAAACTATATTTTCTCATGATACTTTAATCTTTTTCCCCTAATTTTTTACATTTAAATAGTTTAAGCATATTTAAATAGTTTAAATATTTTAATTATTTTAAATAGTCTAAATATATAAATAGTTTAAATATTTTTAATTTTTGGGATAATGAGATGATTTTCAAGGTATTTTGATATTAAAGAGAGGGATCCCTGATATTTGGATGATGGGCACCCTTGGACTAGCTCAGTCACTATGTTTCCACCTTCACTTCGCTGTTTGAGCCCATGGTTCTTCCTTGCTCCTTCTCCCATCATTATCTTAATTTGATCATGAAAGAGGTGCCATCAGAGCCAAAGACAATGTAACTGGAGAAAACAGGAAGAAACTGGAACCATTGAACTTATCTGTTCACTCGAGAACAGGAATCATACTGTGGGCAGAAAGGAGTGTGCATACAAAGGGGGCGATGGAGATTACTGATGCTGGCTGAATCACGCCTTAGTCCCGTTTAGCTCCATCCTTCAGCCCTTTGAGATTTGTGGAGTGCCTTAAGAGCACAAAGCGTTTCCGCATCTGTAACCTACTTATAGCCTCCAAAGAGCCTGAGTGGAAACTCTAGTCATTCTCCATTTACTAATGAGAGAACAGCAGTTCAGTGGCTCAGAGCCATCGTGCAGCTACTGGGTGACAGAACTGGAATGCAAAGAAAATCCTTGATTCTTTTGGTATGTTACCTTTTTCCCCTATCACAATAACTCCAAAGAACTGGTCACAAAGGGTTTTTGTTGTTGTTGTTATTGTTGTTGAGAAAATCAATCTATACAGGGCTTTGGCAGGAATGTAACTCAGCTTTCTGTTTGTCACAGGGAATTGATGTCTTCCGGACTCTGTGACGCTTCTTGGGATTAGTGTCTGAAGGCCGAGCGCCTCCGAGGAGCACAGCAAGAATTTGAAACATTCTTCAAAAAATGTTAAGGAATGTTGAGCGCCCAGGTCTCAGAGCCCAACAGCTTTAGTCAATTTCCTCCTAATGGCCTCTCGGAGTTATTTCACCATCATTTGGATAACTTTCCTTAACCACAAAAGTTACCTTTAAGGAAAAAATAACACATTCTTCTAGGAAAGGATTCTAACGCAGGGGAGAGACGCAGACTTTGAAATGACAAGGCAGCTATTGTTCATTTCATCCTCGATTCCTATATCCACACACTGATTTTCTTTCCCAGGTTCACAGAATTATGATTTAATCTATTCTCTGTAGACCTGACTGCCCATTAAACTGCCCACTTCCCACCTACTTTCCCAGCAAAAATACTTAGAAACCTTCATATTTACTCTTCTGCTCAAACTAATCCTATATAGCTAATAATAATAAAAATTATGAAACCTTAAGCTGGCTATTTCTTTTTCCTTAAGTTTGGTAATTAAAAAAATGTTTACTTTTTCTTTCTTATTATTTGTCCATCAAGGCTGTTTCTAGTATTAGATAATGCTCAAGAATACAATGAGCTCATTAAAACGTTTGAGAATGAGAAAAGAACAGACTGGAAACTAATCTCTTAACGACTTCAATTATACATTTTACAAGTGGCTCTTGGCAAGTCATTAAAAATGACCCACTTCACACTCATGGACGCCCATGTATTGTTGTGGAGACTTGATCTCTGAAGTCTTTCTTTATCCCATGAAAATAGCACAGCGGGGAAAACCAGAGTCATAGGGCTTTAAACTCTCTGCATCCAACCTTGGTATCTTAAAAAGGGTTCATTTGTTTCAACACTTGGTGATTTCAAGACTCTTGTGATTGACCCTGCAAGCCCCTGGCATAAGCCACAGCAAGACAAAGCTATTAGGACTGAACGCTCCCACTCAAATGTCTCTTTTTCTTGGAGACAGGGTGGACTGAGAATAATTTCGTTCAATGGGTATGAGAAATGCTATCAGAATGCGACTTTCATTATTTGTAACCCTTTGCTATTACCTTTTTTTTTTTTTTCCATCTGGAATCATTACTGATTAGACCAAATGTTTCCAAATGGATAGCAATAGATGATGAAAACGAAGAAGACAAAGAGTAATGTGCTTTCAGCTAACACTGAAATGCTTGCAAGGAGAGAGTAAGACCAGAAATGCATAGTTATGCTATCACAAAACTAAATAAAATAATTCCACTTTACATGAGGGAATTTTTCTTTTTTCTTTTTGGAGAGGATTACTTTTTTGCTTCTTCTTGATGCAAGTAATTGTTAAATATTATGTATGAAGCTTACATTCTTTGGAGTGAAATATATTTGAGTGAAATATTTGAAAACACCATCTAAACTTAGTAGAAAAAAACAAAAAAAAGGAACTTGAGCCAGGTCTTGGGAAAATCCTTTGAGATTTCAGAAACATGAAATCAGTAACTAGTTTGAAGGGTTTCAGGGATAATCCTGGAACTGTGGAAATTCTTGGTACATCTGGAAAAAAAAAATTTATTTATTTGAGCCAAATTCTCATGAGCTAGATGTTTTTAATGTAACCAGTTAGTAGTGGAGTCTAGACGCTGACTGTTTCATTTCATTCGTTCATTTGTTCATTCGTTCATTCATTCATTCTTTCATTCATTCATTATTTTCTCTCTCCCTCTCTCTTTCCCTGTCTCGCCTCCTACTTCACTACTATGAAAACCAGGATGCCACTGATTTAACAGATGCAACAAGTTTTCTTCCTGGCCTAGGTGTTCAAATGCAACAGGTTTCTTTTAAGCTACTTTCTCAGTTTATTTTTCAGCAATTCTCTTCCCAACAATCTGTAAACTGTTCATCACATGTCATAGCACGTGTCTGGTTAGTTCTTATTGGTTGAGAGTTTGTATTGGCCAGTGATGGTTACTGGCAATTTTCAGGTATCATGAAAATGTTTGCCTTGGTGGAGAAAGGAAGGTAAGGGGCCAAGGATAGTTCCCCTAGATGCATCTTTGGAAAATTGTTTTTGGGTAAATTACAAACTGAGGTTTCCTAAAACAATTTGTGCTTGTTGGTATGCAGAAACTATCTTCCCATAAGATGGGTGGAACCACCTAATTTTTATTTGTAACAAGAGAGAGAGAGAGAAAGAGAGAGAGAGAGAGAGAATCATACATATACGCACCTACACACACTTAGCACAGCTAACCAGCCCTTTTAAATCCAATTTTTATGGCTGCTCATTCATGCTTTCAATTCCTTAATTTTCTTTCTTTCTCTTTCTTTTCTTTTTTTTCTCTTTTCCTTCCTTCCTTCCTTCCTTCCTTCCTTCCTTCCTTCCTTCCTTCCTTCCTTCCTCTTTCTTGCTTTCTTTCTTGCAGATATTTGTGGATGGGATCTATTGCTATACCTCAATCACATTCCATTTTTTTTTTTTTTGCCAGTGCACACAGGACACTCTTATCCACTAAATTACAAAATTAAACATCTCCTAAATTGAGCCTTTCCTAAGATGTCCAGAGTCTATATTTACAAACTAATTTTCAGCCAATAGTCTGGTATGATAATCTGAGGAACATTATGGTGTTTTGGAAAAAGTTTCAATAATTTAGAAATCTTAAGTGACAGGGGCAGAAGAAATTGTCTAAATATTAAGATATAAACTCAAATCATCTGCCTGTGTTTTCCCATCACTGAGCATTCAAAAAAAAAAAAAAGCTGCTACAATTTCCCAAGATGCATCCAGAATCATGTACTTTGGCTCCTGAAGTGAGCAAGAGTTTTCCTAATAGCAGGAACTAAAATGTATTTAAAAACAATTTGATAATATTGTGAGTAAGGTTTGAAAAAGCCAAGGATTTACTACTTTCCAGAATCACTAATCGAGACTGTAAGAGTCTGGACAAGAAAGAAGAAAGCCAAAGCTCTTCTGAGTCAACATCGTATGCGTTTGTGCATGTGTGTTTATTTTACAGTTGTGATGGTACAAATACAATTGGACCTAGATTAATTTAACTTTTGGATCAGCACAATTTTCTCATTGATATTAAAAAGTTCCATTACCTGTAGACATGCAAGGGGTATTAGTTGCCCAGTGCCAATAATTATTGGTTGCCAATAATTTGATTGACTTGTGAATCAAATTATTCTTTCAATCAAATTATTCTTTTTTTAATGTATCCAGTATATACATCAACATGTTGAAATCTGTCACATCATTTATACTGAACTAACCATCTCAATTGAATTCCAGCTGCCTCCCAGCCACCACCACTGCAGTCTCCTTGCTGTTGGACTCCCATAGACAACTTTTTAGAGTCTTTCGCCAGTTAAGATCAAGGCTATGTTATTATCTGGGGCTTTCCTACCACCACGCTGATCCCAATTTCTATTTGTATTAAAGTCTATTGGTGGCACCTCCCCAATTGTACATATCACAGCCAATGCATTCAGAAGCTCCAAATAGGCTATTGTAGCAACCAGGCAAAAAATAGTCGCTCAGAGTTAATGCTGAAGGTGGTCAGAGGAATCACGAATCCAGCAGTTCTCAAAGTGCGGTGCGCGAACCAGCGGCATCAGCGTTACCCAGGACCTTGTCAGGAAGGCACCTTCTCAGACTCCCACCCCAGCCCTGCTGAATCTGGGTGTGAGGTCAGTGTGTGCATTTTAACAAGTCCTCTAGTTGATTCTGTTGCACACTCGTCTGCTCATTCTACAGATGAGAATGCCGAGACTCATGGAAGATGAGTGAGTGCTCGACTCAAGGCCAGAACCAACTTCTGAAGTCTGGTCTAGGGCTTTCCATGTTCCAGAATAACATCATTGTTGGTCATGCCGTAGTGTGCTGACCCCGTCCCAAACTAATAAATCCAAGTTAGTAAATATACAACTCTTGAAGGGGGCTGGAGGCAGCGAAAAAGCTGTCCGCTCTACAGGCATGTGCCAATTGCTCGATCCGACAACTTTTACTCTTTGCACAGGCAGCCACATCTTCCAGGAAATCACACATCCACCGGGAGAACTAGACCCAAATACTTAGCTAAGTCTCATTAATAGTGTTCAATAACTAGACAGGTAATTCATTTGAACTAATTAAACTTCTGAAGAAGGGGGAAGCAATATAGCAAAGATCGGCGGGTGTGATTTCTAGAACCAGGGGCCGTGAGAACCTCCTGTCCGCACCTCCTTATCTGCAAACAGAAACATCACATAGAGTTCTGACAACAATGAGGGCTTTAAGACTTACTTATGTGTGCACTTTAGCGCTTTCGATGTATGCTTGCAAAAAGCCAGTTGCGATCGACTGCTCTGCTAAGTCTCAATACTACATTAAAAATGCGGGAAGTAAATAAATAAAATAAATGTGGGTCATCTAAAGTCGAGGTCAGACATTCCCATTGACCGTCCTTAAGCTCGTTCAGATAGCTGACCATTCACTTGCCAAGATAAGCTCTGCAATAAACAAGTGGTCTGCTGAAAGAACAACGTGGGCGATATTCAAGTGCTTACTAAATTCATCAGTCACGAACACGGGGGTGGGGAATGGAGACAGGGTCTTAGGGAGTGAGTGTCTGACAAAGTGCCTGTTCCCTGATTCTACCCTCTAAGCAAGCAGACTGCAGGCTTCTGTGTCTGGCTACAGCTGAACTGCCAAGTATGAGTGAATTGCAGTGACAGAAATGTTCAAAGTCTTATCACAACAGAAACAACTTTGCCCTGAAGTCAATGTTTTGCTGAAGATAAAGACTGATTAGACCAAAGCCAAATCCCTGGACATGTCATTCTGAAACAAGAATGAATAACAGTAGTGGAAGCATGGTCATCCCTGGAGTAGTGTATAGTTCCCCAAAAACCTTCTAGAAGGATAATTTATAGGTGATGAATTTAAGTCATGATTGTAAAAGAAGGCTTGGGAGAATGAAGTTGGGGGTGAAAGTCTTGATAAATATATGTACATTTCCTAAAACAAAGCAAGAAAAAGTACAATCAACAATGCACTGTTTTGATACATAATAAATAAGCAATCCTAACACGATACTTTTGAATTCCATTTATCATTCCTTAATCACATATATTCTTTAAGATCTTCTTCTATAGATTCAATGTTTGCAAATTCTTTTGTTGTATACCAAAATGCATATTTTTTCCAGGCTTTGAAAAAGAAATCCAAACTTCTAATGCTTTTTACATTCTTAATTCTCATCTCCTGTTACTAGCCTTGGTACTACAGAGTTGGAGAACCCCAATGATTTGAGATTAAAATAAGACAAAACAAAATGCTTTGGGAAACTCAGCTTTGTTGAGTATCTCTCAAACTATGCTTCCTTTTCCTAACATTTTCCACCCATAAAAACTTCACGACAAAGCACAGGCCACCAGTGCCCTCATCCATCTTATTTCCTTCACGCCTCCAGAGAACACATTCATTTTTTCCTTAGGATTTTATTTAAAAAACCTCTACCTTCTTCCCTGTGATTTTTTTATACCTTATTTTCTGTTAACCCTAGGTATATTCACTGTGAAGAATAATGTGTAAATTATGTGCACTAAAAACTAAAATTCTGAAGACCAACAACACATAAACTCGAGTTATTAGAATTTTTGCACAAGATCACTCTGTTGCTAAAAACCTTAAAATTACTAAGTGAGGTAAAGTGATTTGTCTCTGTCTCCATTTTGCATTTTTCCCAGAATGACACCGGGGATTTGCAGCTCTGCAGTATTTTTACTCACTTTGTGAATTATCCATTTTTAATCCATTACCAGTTTCCTGGCTGCTGAGCAGCATATCCTGGACTGCCTTCCTGCTGCTGGTAATCATTACACACCCAGAGAACACATTCTTACTTAAATATTAATCTAACAGAAAAATACAACTTCATATATAAACCCACTACAAAAATAACAGGAACAAATACCCTAAACACTAAACACAAATGCATTTTTAAGATAAGCCACTGTTGAAGAACTGCATTCCTCTCTTTGATACATATTATTAAAGACTGATACCAAACCCTGAGTCTCACCTACTTCTACTTATTTTAATACTCACTCTCTGACATGATAGGAAAGGAACCGGATTCCATTCAATTCATACAGGACTCTCCTGGTCTTTAATACTCTTAAGCCTTATCAAGGAGTGAAAACTTATCTAGAAGAAAAGGAGACATTCATATGCTGTTGGTTGGACTGCAAATTGCTACATCCACTATGGAAAACAGTCTGGAGTTTCCTCAAAAAATTAAAAATGAATCTACCTATTGACCCAACAATTGTACTTCTGGGTATTAATCCAAAGAAAACCAAAACAATAATTTGTGAAGATCTATACACCCATATGTTCATGGCAGCACAATTTACAATAGCCAAAAATATGAAAGCAACCTAAATGCTCATCAACAGACAATTGGATAAAGAAGTTATGGTTCATATATACAACGAAATATTATTCGGCTATATATATAAAGTGAAATCTTACCATTCTCAAAAATATGAATGGACCTAGAGGTGATTATGCTGAGTGAAATAAGTCAGAGAAAGATAAATACCATATGATTTCACTGATATGTGGACTCGAAGAAGCAAAAAGAACAAACTAATCAAAAAAAGACTCACAAATATAGAGGACAATCGGGTGATGGCCAGAGGGGAAGGGGGTGAGGGGGTGAGAGGGGTGAGAGAAAGGGGTGCAGGGCTAAAGAAGTACAAATTAGTAGTCGATAGAGGGTCACGGGGATGGGGAGAACAGCATAGGGAATGCAGTCTAAAGTAAGGTAATGGCTATTGGAGTGCCAGAAGAGAGAAAGACCAATCAGGGGGATTGTTTCATAAACGATATCAATGTCTAACCAATATACTGTATACTTGAAACTAATAATAAAAAAAATGGTCAAAATAACCCCCACTCACCTATAAAACATTAAAAATCTTTAGTAGATTCCAAAGCAAACATAACCAAGGGTTTTCTGAACCAACCCACGCCTACGGATGACTTCCTTGCACCCCATGAAGTCTGGCCTGGCCTTGGGGTCAACTGAGCTGTAATCTGAACTTCAAAGTTCATGTGAGAATTTTTCTTTCAAGCTCTATCACATTACCTACATCCTTCAGCCTCCTCCTGGTCCCCTTTCACACTCCCAATTCTAGTTTTCACACCGCCTGGCAACTGATCAAGAAAAGGTGAAAAACGTTTTACTATTGGTCCAGAGCCTTATGGAAACAAAAGGTTTTAATAACAATCATGAAGGTTTGGTTACACAGGAGTTGAGAATTACTTGAACATCATGCAAGTATTTCTCTAAAAGCACATGATCCTCAGAAATTATAGTATCCACGAAATCAAAAGACAGAAAGAGAAACGTTTGACTAATAACATATGAATTAGGACTTTTTGAAAAAAAAAATTCATCTTTCTCTTTCATTGTAATAGGAATAAGCTGACACATTTTAGAACAGGCATGACGGTGCTCAGTAATTGATTTCATGTAAGTTTGGGCACTGTTTCCTTCCAGATGTCAAAGGAAGATGGCGGATAATTCACATCTCAGCAAACGCACTTCAGTGCTGCATTCCACCTAGATGAGCTGCTTACTGCTGCCCGCTTTCTCCGCTTTGTCTTTGGTTTTCTGTTCCCTTACATGCTATAGTTAAAAGGATGGTGGTATATAGTAATTGGAGTAAAGCAGCTACTTATGACATTGGGCCAACAGCAACCCTAAAACAGAAAAAAAAAAAAAAAACCCTGAAAAACCTTTTGACCAACATGGTCCATGACACGGCTTTGGGTACCCAAGGGCAAAAAGCAAAATAAAAAAAACAGGAAATGTCTCATAAACTTAGAATGGCTCTTTTAAGTCAGATGTTTAATCAGAGACTTGCCAGGAACTGCAGGTGGTAATGCTGAACGCATTAGGGGTCATGCAGGGGGCAAAATGCTTCCTTCTTCACTAAACCAGGCCGTGAGCAAAGGTTTGAGGTCAGAGAAAAGCGTGATAACAAGTAATGCAAGAAGTGGGCTGCACTAGACCTCAGGGCGAGGTCAGCCAGAACACTCTGCAGCAAGAAGAAAGCCCAGTCCAAGGCACTGGAGAGACTTAAACCAGGTCACTTCTATTTGTACCTAAGAATTAATATCTTCAGCAATTTATTATTTTTTCACCTAGAGCATACAGTGATTATGAACTTTCTATTGTAAACTTTTAAAACGCAAGCTCCGCAAGACTGTAAATGCTGCTAGAATATAAGTGCTGGAGGGCAGGGATCTTTACCTGTAATACTTACATGTGTGTCTACAACAGACACACAGTAGGCCCTTAACGAATATTTGTGCAGTAAATAAAAACCAAAAAGGATCCTTATCACAAAGCTATTGCTCCAGCAGGGCTGTTGCATGCTTTTGTGTAGGTTGTGTTCTAACCAAACTGTCAAGTCAGTCTGGAATCCAGCCGGTGTGTACCCACCAAAGCCTGGTCTGCAAGTGCAAAGCTCAGAGAAGGTTTTTTTTTTTTTTGTTTTTGTTTTTTTTTTGCAACTCACCTGTCCAATGAGGAAGAGGTGTATGTGTGTGTGTGTGTGGGGGGGGGGGTACACACACATGCACACAGTCCCCTGGGCTTCACAAAGGTAAGCTGCCTCAAGGAAGCACTTTGGCGAGTTGAGTAAGTTAGGGCACAGGGATAGTCAGAAATCAAGCAGTACGTTTCATCAAAACCATGCTACGATTCGGACATTTCCTCAGTGTGTTTCATTACTGAGGTCCTTCTGCATCAACAATGTGCAGTGACAGAGGATACATCTTTAACAAAGTTGTCAACAAGCCCTTACAAGCTTAACTCACAACTTGCATTTGGAGTCTTGAAATGACAAAGACATGTTCATTCTTCATACAGTTATTAACTAGCTAATGTGTTACTCTGGGCATATGGAGCATCTTTTTTTTTCCTTTTGTCATTACATAATCAAATATAATTAGTCACTGAAAGCATCTAAGATATTTAAGTGGAGAGAAGCATTAGCATGAGAGGTAAAATGATGAATGAATGAATAGCCAGGTATAGGTCAAGGTTCCTTGACTTCAGTATTATTGGCATTTGGGGCCAGATAATGCTTTGTTGTTGGGGCTGTCCTGTGCATTGTAGGAAGTTTAGAAGCAACCTTGGTCTACAGCCACAAGATGCCAGTAGTATTCCATCCCCTAGTTGTGCCAATCCAAATGTCTGAAGAAGTTTCTAAATGTTCCATAGGAAGTAGGATCACCTCTGGTTGAGAACCACTGGTGTAGGTAAAGCTGTCATGTTGGGATTGGGGTTAAGCCAGAAAATGTTTAGACTTTCATGGGTAACTAAAAAGAATTACCAGCAGAGTACTAGAATGGGCTTATGCCCTAACATCAGGCTGAGAAATGGTCTAAGTTCAGCTGCCCCAGTTCAGAAACAGAGGGTGGTAAGAGGACAAAGGGATGAGCAGAGACCAGCACCAGGCTTAGCACATCATGTGGAGCAATATTAAAAATGGGTGCATAAGTTAGAGATGGAAAACCGAGATCATGCAATTCCCTTCGGCCTCCACATCAGGCAGCAACATAATGTTGGATCTACATGTGCACATCTGAACCAACCACTGTCCGTAGAGATATTTTCCCCTTATCTGAAAAAAACAATCTTTGCTGAGAAAATCAGGAGTCCCACTGGTCGATTCAGTGGATGGACTGGCTAAAGTAACATCCACTGCTAATAACAAACAAGGACAACCCGAATAAGAATTGGTTAGTTTGGTAAAGACTTCAATGGCTAGGTTGACCCCCTATAGCCTCCATCCTAATAAATTTAATAAAATAAAAGAAAGAGAAATACATCTTTATATTTAAAAAAGTTAGTTGAATTGCATCCTCATGAAAGTTTATGGGGAAAGAAAAGAGTAGAAGCAAAATAAAATCTTGCATTCATTCTGGCCTGTTTTATCATCATAGTTGATGCCTGGGAACAGCTATTTTGCATATACTATATCGTTGCTTAATTTTTCTTAAAACATCTTCTTCATTTGGATTCTAGGAACCACAGTCTGAAGATTTCCTGCCCATCTTGCATAGGGCTACGGTTGGAGTTTGATGTGACACTGTTAACAGTTTATGGAAAGATAACTGTAGAACACCAGAGTGTTTTGAAATGTTTACAGCAGTAGACAGAACAATTTTATAACTAATAATAAGACAACAAAGGTGGCATGTATACACTGTATGCCTTGGATCGCACTTCTCCTTTAATTTTATTTTTTAAAATGTATTTTACTGAATTCAACAGAGTATTCTAATCCAGAGCAAATTAGAAAAACACAAAGATACTTTGGCAGAAATGAGAGATATTTTGAGAACAATCTTAAGATGATCTCATCAAATCCTATGGTTTTAAACACCGTCTATAGGTTGCTGGCATTCAATTTTATATTTCCAGCCTCAACATCCCCTGTGAGTTCCAGACTCATTTGGCCAACTGCCTCATATCTCCACTTAGAATTCCAAAAAAGTATCTCAAAGGTGCCACGTCTTGTTTTATGCTCCTCAATCCTGCTGTCCTACTAATTAAAAGGCACTATTACTCAACCCAATTTTTCAGGTCAGACATTTAGGGATCACCCTTGACTAGTGTCTTTCTACTACCCTTTACCATCCCATGTAGCAGATACAACTGAAGGCTCTGATTCTAACAGATATCTCAGATTGGACCATTTCAGCACCAAAATCCCAGTTCAAACCATCATCTTCTCTCACCTGAAAAAATAAAATAGGCTTCTGCTATTTCTACAGGCTTCTACTCTTGCCCGCTATAGTCAGTTTGTTTGTTTGTTTGTTTCTAAGTATAAACCTAATCAAGTTCTCTGTGCTCTGAACTCCCCAGTGAGTTGCCAACCCACTTGGAACCAAACCCAGCATACGGCCACGATCCAGGAGACCCTATGTAATTTGCCTCTCCATTACCCTGGCCCCACGTGGGACCAGCCTCCTGCTGACTCCCTCTGCTCCAAGCACACGTCCCTTCTCTTATTCTGGAAACAAGCATATGCCTCTATTAGGAGTTTTTATATTTTCCTCCCCTTTGCCTGAAATATTTTTTCCTAGACATTTGCAAAGCGGAGGATTTGCTTGTCTGAGAATTTTTTTTCAAGTAGCACCATTACCACACTTCATCTTGATCACTGTGTTTTATTTTACTTTGCCGCATCATGACCAATTAATAATGTAATCAACCTAATTGTTTTAAAATGTGTT
Organism: Macroglossus sobrinus; assembly: GCA_004027375.1. NCBI lineage: Eukaryota > Metazoa > Chordata > Mammalia > Chiroptera > Pteropodidae > Macroglossus > Macroglossus sobrinus. Next base: position 320,202 of record PVKZ01001687.1, on the reverse strand, counting down.
CACTGTCCATCTCTTCCTCCTAAACTGTAAGCTCCGTGAGGGCAAGGAGTTGACTTGTTCCTTGGTATCTCTCCTGGGTCCAGAAAACACCTGACAGAACGCAGGCCTCAGAATATGTTGGAATGAATTACTTTACTTCACACACGTTCATGAATACAGCAGGTGGTAAAAATAATGCGTTCGCTAACACAAAGGGTTTGGCTACATAGGCTTGTCACTCATCCAATCATTTTATCCCTTTACTATTTCATTAAGAAACTATACACCCTCACCATCATCGTTTCCAAAAAACTAAATACTGATAACTAAATATTCAGACTATTCAGAAATGAGCCACAGAAATGTGAACTGTGGAAAATGTATGAATTCAGACTCGCTTGACTCTTACTTTGCGGTAACAGTTGGAGTTTTGAGCAGGAAACCATGGAAAATTCAATATAACAGTGTATATAAGATTGACGGGAAATGTTTTCAAATTCTTAGGGATGCCAACTCTCAAAGAATTTGACACGACTGGGAAGAAGTGGGAAGAAGCCATGAAAGGACACATGACCTTCATGCTAATTACATTGTAGTCCTGTCTGTTCATTAATGTAGGTCCCCCAAAGCTCTCCTAGATAGCATCCCATCCATTCACCCAAGTTGCTACTCTAGTCTCTCCCCCACTCCCCCATATCACAGGTGTTTATGAGACACCTACTATGCGTGGGGCACTGTTCCAGGAGGTGGGGAGGGACAGCACGGCCATCAACAGAGGTTCACCCTCCCCAAGCTGCCTTTGCATGGGAACCTCATTTTTGGCACCTGTTAGTGAAAGCAGTGTGACCACGCCCCATCAGCCAAATTCTGTAATTCACTAGCTTCACAGAGTTTCTGAGTCCTTCTTCTTAGAGATGAGTTTGTTCTTTTCTCCAGACTCCATATTTTAAGATGTCTGAATGGCTTCAAAATAAAGATATATTATTCTCCGCATCACTACAGGGGAAAAACACTTCAGAAATGCTTTTTGGATTTTGATTTATTCAAGACAAAACCATTTGTGTTTCTCACTAGGGAGTATTTATAAAAATATCCCCTATAAGTAACGTCATCAAGTAATTTTGGATGAAAACATCCCCCAAAACAGCAGAAAGTACCCATGAAGCAGAAATGGACTTAAAGAAATCCATGCACACAATTAAGAATTCATTTGTTTTCTTCCAAACTGTGGTTTGTGCCAATATGCTCCTTATTCTGGCCTCAGTAAAACCATTACCTCTGATTTTTATTCAAACCTTTGTGATCACAAGGACGTGAGGGGCTTGCTGTGTTTACCCCGTGACCTCAGTGCTCCTGAGCGTTCAATGAATTTGCTTTGTATTTGTGAGGTAATACTGTTCCAGCTGTGCTGTTGGATTTTTCAGGGGAAAAAAAAACTGTTCTTGCAACGTGTGTAAGTGGTGTTATAACTCTTAAAAATGGTTCGGTTTTCCTTATAAAACTTAAGTGAACTGTGTGATACCTTCCATCCTTCTTTGCTACACGTCTCGCTGCTCGAGCAAAGCAGCCTCTGAGAACACACAAATCAACATTCACTGCTCGGAGCCAGATGTATTTTACAAATTTGTAATCTTTGATTCTTTTTTATACCTAAGAGTGGCAATCAGAAAAAGAAGAAAAACACAGACAAAAGAAGGGGCTTTAAATCTCCTAAAAAATGTAGTTAATGTCAAAAAATGACCTCCTATATAAATAAATTCACCCTACTATCAATCCACAACTTTTCGAAAAAAAGATTGTTTTTTTTTTAGTTTTTGTTTTTGTTTTTGTTGTTGTTGAAAATTATGAGAAAGAAATTGCAAGTATATACTAAAACACCGTATTATATTTAATATCTGGTGGAACCGTTATCAAAATTGAAAATATATATTAGGGGACTTAGAGTGTGTCTGTGTAATGCTGAAGATCCAATATCAGGCAATATCTAAAGCAAAACTAACAATTAATGTCATATTTCTATTTATAAGAATAACAAGTAATCTTTGGCTATGTGCCACCCGTTTTGCATTGGGGACTGTTACAAGAAAGAGGATGAGAACACGTGTTATTTATGTGGGTGATATTTTCTTTTAGTCCGCCTCCTCCGATAGCACCCCCATTATGGAAACACACGGGGGCTTTAAATCTCTCATAAAATGTAGTGAATGCCCAAGAATGCAATTGTCATAAGTGATTGCATTCTTTCTGTCTTACAAATATATCAAATTGCAAAACTCGCTGTTTCTCTCTTTGTTGAGACAGAGAATTCAGCAAAATTTGTGGCCACCTCTGACAACCATGGCAATGCCAAGTATTTGTGAATGTTATGTGTTCCTCAATTGTGTTTTTTCCTAGCCTTACTTTCCCTTTGCCCAAATTCCTCTCTGTTGATTTTATTCTACTCTTTGAGGCTAGCCACCTCAAATCGATTTTATCCAAATGGTAACGATTTAAGAAGACAGAGAAACATACATACATTTGCCGGCAAAAACGATTTCTCATTAGAGATACGAATACTCTCACTTATGATCTGTGACTATTTGCAATAGTCCGTGCTTCCCGCCCACCCCCTACACCTTGGGGAAGCCAGTTGCATCAAATGTAGTTCATTTTAATGGTGAAATAAACAGGGCAACACATTCTAGTGCAGTCTAAGGCGGTCTGTGCCCGAAACAGGGAGACAGCAAATGAGAGACCCACGTTTTTTAAGATAACTCATTTGTAACTGAGGATAAATGGATGTTTCAGCTGTGGCCTGAAGACTTCAGACCCAACACATTCCAGAGAAGGGGCAGATTGCACCGTGCAGACTCGTGGAAAGGAAGCTGGAAAAACCAGGGCGGTGTCACCCCACCCCCACTTTATCTAAACAGAAGGTTCTGTGGTTGAGAGTTAGAGCATGATCTCTGAAGGCATTTTCTTTGGAGAGGGCTTTGCTGTGAGTACTCCATCTCCATCTCCTAATGAAGCAGCTGCATGGTGCTGCACCCCCATTACAGCTTTGGAAAGGGGGCTTTAAGAAACCACTTGAAGCCACGGTGAGATACCCCTTCACACACACGAGGATGACTATCAAGTAAAAGATGAGAAAATGTGCTGATGAGGATGTGGAGAAATTGGAACCCTTACACAGTGCTGGTGGAGATAGAAAATCGAGCAGTCGCTATGTAAAACAGTCTGGCCGTTCCCCAAAAGGTTCAATGTAAGAGTTATCATATAATCCAGTAATTCTCCTCCCAGGTGCATACCTAAGAGAAATAAAAACATATGTCCACACAGAAACTTGCACACAAATGTTCGTAGCAGCATTATTAGTAACGGCCAAAAGATTAAAAACAATCTAAACATCCATCGACTGATGAATGGGTGAATAAAATGTGATAAATCTATAAATAAGATTATAAGTCATTTGACAATAAAGATAGGAAGCATTGCTATATGCTACAACATGAATGAACCATATAAACATTATGCTAAGTAAAAGACGCTGTCACAAAAGACCACATATTGTATGATTCCCTTTATAGGAAATTTCTAGAATAGGCAAATCTAGAGATGCGAAAGGAGATTAGAGTTTGCCTAGGGCTGTGGGGTAGGAGAAATGACGAGTGGGTACTACTGGATGTGAGTTTCTTGTCCAAATGATGACAATCTTCTAAAATTAGATTGTGGTGATATTTGCACAACTCCGTGAATATGCTCAAAAACATGGATACACACTTAAACAGGTTAATCATAGGGTATGTGATTATACCTCAACGAAGCTGTTATAAGGACCTTGCAAAGAGCGTAATGTATAGTTATGGCAACGGCTGCTGGGTTCCAGCTGGAAGCAGTGCCTGACACAGAGCGGAGGGCTGCAGTGTGGGGAATGAAGGGGCTTCGTGACTGTTTTCCTATGGCCCAGAGATAGTCAACCAGCAAGTGACAGTCTCAAATTCTGTCCCACAGGCCAGGCTGGAGATGTGAGAAGATGTCCTCACAGGAAGCCAGGGTGGATCCCCAAAATGCTAGAAAGAAGCGCAGGCAAACAACTTCTGTCTACGTCCACCGGACAGACGCATGTCAAGTGGCCCGCGGTGGTGGCGAGTCAGGCTGGGAATTTGGATATTTCACTTTCTGGCTTTTAAATTGGAGGAAGACTAAGAAAATGGTTGCCGAGGAGACCAGACCCCAGAGGAAGAAAAATCTCCTTAGTGTATAAATTTTCTTAAAAGTGGCCAAGGTCAGAGGAAGGGACAAAGTGATAAAGTGAAAATCAGCCCTGCATCTTCAAACACTTGTGTTTAGAAATAACTTGTGTGTATTTGCTATTTTATGTATTTATCAAATTTAATATTGGGTATTTTATTTAGATGTTATTTTAATTATAAGCAGAAGAAAAATTTAATAGTTTCTAAAACAGTATTGTGATATTTATAAGAATTTAAAGGTCATCATATTTATAAAATCATTTTACTGTATTTATGTGGCTTACTCCAGAATTTGGGACTATTTGTTAGACCAGCGAAAAGCTTAAAAAAGAGAAAGGAATATATTAAATTTATGAATGCGATTTAAATATTTAATGAAATTCAATTAACTAAGTTGTAAAAGTCCCCTTGAAAGTGAATGCTAAACTGTATCCGATTTATAAATAGAATAATGAGAGTTTGAGTTAAACTTAAGAGCTTAAGAAAACTAGGTTTTGGAATTTGCAAATTTGATACATTTAATATTAATTAAAGAAACAGAGGTAAGAACAAATAAATTTTTCTTTGGATGAAATAACCAGAAAGACACCAAATCTTACATTGAACACAAGTAGAAGGAAATGAGCCCTTGATTTAAATCCATCAGTCAAATTCTAGAGTCTATATTTTCTCATTCTTCTGAGTAGTTCAAGCTCCTATTCCGATTTTTCTGGATCATCATTCACCATTCAAAAGATAAACCTCACTATCCCTCGAATCATCTCATCTTGGCCCTTTTCTCCTTGAACATTTATCATCCTTGAATATTTCTTACAGTCATGTACCCTCTATTCCAAAATCCATATGGTCAGTACTTAAATAACTGGAATCCAAAACTTATACTTCCCACAGCTTTAGACGCACGACTTAGGAAATGTCCAGCTGACGACGCCAATGTCCTTGCAGATGTCCTTCTCTCAATGCACCTTCTCTCCTTGACCATGGCATTTCTGTCCCTCTACTCACCACGTTTTAAACCTTGGCCACCTCTGCTTCCACCACACGCTTTGTTCCCTAAGTGCAATGAGCTGGGCATCTTCTGCAATGTCTTTCTCAACAGCCCTTTCCATTTCATTCGTCACTACTCTGATTCGAACCCTCTGAAATGGATCCTGGCCAACCCTCCTTCCTCCCCAGTCTTTGCTACCTATTCGATTAATCACAAACACCATTTTTCAGTATCAATGGCCTGAAATACATCTAGGACATGATTAAAAAAAAAAAAAGACTTCCCAAGACCCCACATTGCCTAACAGAGGACACTTAACCTAGGATGCAAGGCCTTCATCTACCAGTCAAGATGTTCTTTCTTTCTTCTCCCTGTATATAAAGTCTATTCAAAGTTCAAGTCTGCATCAAATGCTCTTCTCGAATATTTCTCTCATGCCTTCGATGGTCAGAAATCTTTCTGCCCTCCTCCAAACATATCATGCATCCTTTCGTGGTTCTTACATCTCAAAAATAAGATAAAATAAAATAAAATAGTAACAAAGGGAAAAAATAATAAAAAGAAGTGGAGCAGAAGAAAAGTAGGCAAGGTACATATAAAGAAAAGAAGGAAAAAAAGAGAGAGGGAGGGAGGAGGAGGAGGTTAATGGACTTGACATGCCTGCTCTGGGACAGGCCCTGACAGACTGTTTCTCACTTGTCACTCATCAGATACTTACAACAACCAGTTTTATAAAAGCTTATAATAGTCCATATTTTTTTAGAAGAGGACACAGATCAGAGAACTTTAAGTGCCTTGCCCAAAGTCTAACAGGCCTGTAACATCCAGAGCAGGGATTTAAATCCACGACTGCGACAGCCAACCCCAGAGCAGCGGCAGCATGTGGTGCAGAGGCCTGAGTCGGGATGTCTCTCAGATGGCCACGGAGAGGGGACTCTGCGTACTATTGGAAGCAATGGTACATGACGTCACACATTGTCACAAATCTATAACGTGGACGACCCAAAGAGTGAATCCTAGTGTAAACTATGGAAACCGTGGACTTCAGTTCATCGTAAAGGATCAATTATCAGTTCATCGATTGCAACAGATGCACCACAGATGTCAGTCAGACGGGACGCTGGGAGTTGGGGGGGCAGGATGGGTGGGGGTTTATGAGAACTCTCTGCACTTTCCACTCACTGTTTTGTAAACCTAAAATGGCTCAAAACTTTTTTTTATTAATTACAAAAAAGCATCTTCAAACTACCAAAAAAGAAAAAAAGAAAGAAGCATCTGGACCACAACCGTGAGGACATTTGAACAGCCACAGCCATGCACTCTCTATTCAGTTTTGTTGGGGAAGTTGACGAGGGTGAGTCACTCAGCTCAGCCCAGAGGCAGCTTGATTTTGGAGAGAAAAAGAGGCTCAGGCCTCAGGAAGGTGTGTGCTCCGCCACGCTGGGGACAGCAAGACAAGGGACTGAGCTGCAGCAAGAGCAATAACAAGTGACTTTATGACAAAAAGAACTATTATTAAAATAAAAATAATATGCTTGAAAAACACTAACCTACACAAAGTTTTTTTTTTCTCAATTTGGTCACTGTTTATCCTTGGAGAGGCATGCTGCTCTCCCCTGTACCTACCCTCCCCACAAAGAGTTTAGTGACATTATATTTATGCCCAATGCCAAATTCTAGCCTCTTCCCCTTCTCTAGACAGACAGGTTGTGTTAGAAAAGTTATATATCTGAGTCTTCTTTGCAGCATTAACTCTCCCCAGCATTAACGCTCATCAATGTGGCAAAAAACCAATTGAATATTCCGTTAGATTCATGAGATGTATTCAGACTCCATCAGTCACTTTAGAAAAAAATATATACTAATATATTAATTTCATTTTCCTGTAATTGCATTAATGTCAAATGTAAGTTCTGATATATCATCTTGGTCCAAGTCACAGCACTGTCACAGCACTCAGTGTCCTGCTTGTCAGAATGTGGCGATTTCTGTACTGTTTGGATAATTCTACATCTTTTAAGTATAATAGTTCTGTATAAAACTATATTCTAACACTAAAGAAGACCATCAAGCTGGCATCACTTAATTACACAAATAGAGGGAAGACCTGAAGGTACAAAGCTCCTTTGCTCTTTCTGGACTCAAGTCCAAGGGCAACGTCATTACTCTTGATTGGCATCTTGTTTTCTGTCCTTGACTTTAGAAAGTTGAAGGAGGAAACTACACATGGTGGGGAATCCTTTTTGACAGGAAGTTGTGGTTTGAAATACACACAAGTATTGCATATTAAAAAGCAGAGTTTCTGTAGATTATGATCTTAAAATATACAAACCAAAATTCTGACCTTTAGCTCTGCTACCTTTAAAACAGAGTTCCCTAACTTGGCCTCACATGCGCTTTTGCAAATTAATAAATACAGGAGGCCTGCATCTGACATATGGGTTTATTACTTTGACTTAAAATATGATAGTGAACATATAAATAGGAGAGACAAATAAGAGTGAACATGAAAGTCTTCATTTTAATTACTAAAAATAATTTCCTTGCTATTGTATTATACAGTACATCAATTAACAAAAATTGTATGACGCTAATGCTCTTTGTGCATTTATCAGCCTCTCCTCTTATTATTTTGCTTATGTTTGTTTAACTAAATGGAGTGACCTTTAAATTTCAAAAGAATAGCTAATTATTGACATGCCCTACTTATAAAGAACAGTAATTTGAGGAAGGAAAGTATTTTAGACGTGAATAAATAAATACATCTGTGGAATTAACGTAAGAACTATTTGGTTAACTTTGCCAGAATCAACTTTTAAATATTAAATTTTCTATCTGGGGGGTGTGGGGTGGTGAAAAGAAAGAAAACGTTAAAGAATGGAAAACAAACATACCACGGGCAAAAGAGTTTGCAAGATGCACCAGAGGGGAAAGGAACAAGTAAATTCGTGCATCTGTTCCTACCCGTTTTTCATTGCCTTTGGAAACACGCTGGACAGAGATAACTCTGTTCGATCCTCAAGTGCGACGTGACAGGACTGTTGTTTCTGGCGCCCCTCGCACCACACAGGACCCAAGAAGTGCGAGGAGCTGGCCAGGAAAAGGCAGCTGCCAGGGACGGTGAGGGAATCAGAGCCTCCGGCACAGCCTCCTCCAGCTCTTCCCTCCGAGCACACCCGGGAATTCAATTCATCAAGAAAATTCATCATCTCGAATTAGTAACAACAAAACTCTTGCAATGAAGAGGTAATCGTGTGTCCTGTGACAAGCCACACATTTCCAAGATGATTCAGGTGGTCAGGAGGCCGATGCTGTGTGTTGACTTATTTTGGTTGTCTGTGTCCTGTGCTCGTTAATTTTTCATCCAGAAGCAACATTCCCTCCCCCTCCGCAGGATCCTTCCTCCTCTCGCCTCCCGGGAGTTTTGTGGAGCATTCTTTTTTCTTTTCAGCTACTTTCTCTCTTGCAAACATCAATGGGCTCAGCAGGCTGTATCTGGGTCAATGCCGCCCAGTAAAACCATGCCCTCCTGGCCACACCAAAAATAAGATGCTCCAGGATGTCACTGCCAAAAGCACGTAGTGATCTGGTCTAAAATGCGAACTCTTCAGCCCCTCTCAGTGATCAGCATGGAGTCTCCATCTCCCAAGTGTTAGAATAACCCATTCTGACATCACTGAAAAGTTGTAGGGGTCATGTCTGTTACTAGGTCATTTTATTAGCCACACAGTATTCTTGAGAAATTTACCTTAAAGAGTTATCAGGCACCAGAAAAGTTTCCTTTGTGTCACACAACTGTGAATGGAAAATATAATCTAGAAATAGCTTCTCCAAAATAGAACAAAATTTATTTTCACGTTAGGATACATGAAACAAGGTACCATGTAATGATGTGATTATCTCTCGCTGGGCATTATTCTTAAAATGAACCAAACTAAAATAATAACCTTCTCTTTTAATCTGTTAGAAAATCTCAGTGGTCCATATTTATGATTCTTTGTCTTTAAACAACATATTTTGAATTTTTACATTACACATTTAATTTTTGATGTATTTACCCCATATATCAGTAAGATTTTGAGAACTGCATTGAGGGAATTTTTATAATACAACAGAATGAGGAGCAAATGGCTGAAGAAACAAGAACTCATGCAAAATAGGGTGGAAAAAACATTTAAAGCCAAGATATGATTAGCACCAGGATATTCTAAATTCTTACACAATGATTACAGGTGGGCTGCACATTCATTCTGAACTTCCTGGGAGCAAAAGAAAACAGGGAAATATGATCGATATGAGAGTCACAGTATCCATGCAAGAGAAAAATACATAAAAGTTTGAGAGAAATTTCTTCCCAGTATTTCTGCACTCTAAAGTAGAGACTGTTTGCAAAAAGAAAACGCCTCCAAAATTTGTTCTATTTCTACACCCTGCATTACAAGAGAATTCTCTGTGCAGAGTCTTCCCAGACACTGAACTCACTAACTTGATAATGGGATACTCATAGTCTAGAGGTTCCGCAGTTATTTTGTGAGGCATGTGCTAGTTTCCATGGAAACTTGCTTCCATTCTTTTCTAACCATACATCACATAGTAGGATGGCATATGGTTAAGAATGATATCTAAAACAGGCACCTTTAACTGGTAGGGTGAACTGGTCGACCGGCTTCACACTTTGTGGGCATCGTTTTTCCCATTCGTAAATAGTGATAATACTAGTAGCAATGTTTTGGGTTGCTTATGAGGATCAAATTAAATCACTTATGATAATGCCTGGAGCAGAGCAAGCACTGAAAACGTTAGTTATGACTAAAATTATCATTGCTATTTATAAGTAATATTTATTCTGTGTACCACATGTAATATTTATTACCACTTAACTATTAAGGTTTATGTCCATATAAAACATATGACAGTGTGCAATCATAATGCCAACTCTGCCCTAAAAGATAAACAGCCTGACTAGTAGACTATGCAACAGCATTTTCCCAAATAAAATGTGTACGTCAACTTCGATTAAATTAATTTAGGGCTGGTTTGGCATCAGAGTATTTTTATATTTCTTCTTTATAAGGTAGTCATAGTTTAAAAAAAAGAGGCTAATACCAGATATTTTGCATGTCATTATTTGGAACATTGGTCATAAAATAGCTGTCATCGGGTCGATGGGCCTTTGGGAAATAGCATCATCAAAAGATGCTTGGAAGTCAGCCATTTGCACAAGTTCTCTGCTGGTGTTAAAAGAAAAAGGGAACACTAAATCATCCAGAACAAGTCTAGAAACTGAAAAATAAACATTCAAAAATCGACTTTAACTCTGCACAGGCCTAGTTGATGGGGAAATAGTCTATAGAGAAGTATACACGAAAATTTTTGTCATCCTTTTTGGCATGGTATATCTAGTGGAGCAATGGATTCTTTAATTATATATGTTCTAGTTCCTGTTTCAGTGCATTTCTGTTATGCATTAACTCTGTAGAGGTTGCTTTGTTCATTTACCTAAATTAGGTCCATACATACATTAAATATTGCAGTGCTCTGTGACACTAATAAGTCACTCATCATCCAATCCTTAATTCTACAACACTGAGCAAAAGCAGATGATGTCAGGGTCAAGCCATGTGGCTGTTTTCAGGCAGGAATTCATGAAATGCCTGATCTATGTGGTATTGGAAAAGGGTCTTGTGTGGAGAAACAGAAGACCTTTGTTAACATCTGAGCTTCACCGTCCACGAGGTTGTAATTTTGACCTAGATACTTAAATCTTTGAGCCTCAATTTATTTAATTCTAAAGTAGAAAAAATGATCCTCACTAGTTCAAAAGCATATTGTGAGGATAACATGAGCTATCTGTAAAAAGCTTTTGAAAATTAGAAAATGTTATATAGAAGTGGAACCATATCTGTGATCTGACCCTCACTTAGTGTCATTCAGAAATATGATCCTAGTGGTTTAGACAGAGATCAATCACACAGAAGAATTAATTACGAACTACAGTCTCAGTTTTTAAACTTAACTTGCAGGACACAGTTGGTCCAGGCTTCCTTCACAGAGCACTTTCTAAAGGCTGTGTCTTCTTAAGACACAACTTAAGCACTAAAGATTGTTTTACTGAACAAAACTGGAAGAAAAGTAGCAGAGAACTTTTCCAGAAGTTAAAGGTGAAACTCGGGAATCAAACTGCCTGAATCTGAACTCCTGATCTATTGTTTTGTTTTGTTTTGTTTGTTTTTACTACGCCTGTTATTTCTCTGTCTCTGTATCTTTATCTGCAAAGATGGAGGGAACCTAGTAAAATAATAAAACCTAGTAAAATAGTTGTGAAGACTAAATGAGATAATAGGAATAAACACGCAGTGGAGTGCTCGGCATATACTGTTTGCTTCCACTTTCTATTAACATGGGACAAATATCCTATAACAGTAAATGAAGAATGATATTCCTCTAGTGAAAAAGATTAACCTCTTCATTTGGGAATGTGGTATAAGAAAGGACATAGCAGAGAGCAGATACGGACAAACCAGGTGAAGGAATGATCTACCATCTGCAGATCAGTCAAATTATTTGTGGGTTAAATGGATGACAAATAATGCCACCACTTACTCAGTTTTGCTAAATTCCAAGATTCATCAAAAAAGTCTTGAACAAAACCTTATTATTAAAAGGGAGATAAAGTAAAAGAACAACAAATACCATAGCTATAAAAAGAAATTTTAAATTTTAGATCAAATGGAGAAAATACTAGAAAATGTAACTTAATGAAACTGACTCAAGAAGACATGGAAACTGTAAACAGTCCTAGTGTCGTGAAAATATTCAAATCTGTTTTACTGAAAGAAGTTAGCAAAGTATAGTCCACAGGCTGGCTGCCAATATTTGTAAATAAAGTTTTATCGGAACACAGTTATGCCTATATTATCTATGGCTGCCTTCATACTACAACAGCAAAGTTGAGTAGTTGGGATTGAGACCATATTGTTTGGGAGTCAAAAATATTTAAGGAAAAGTTTGCCCACCCTGCTCTATGAAGCCAAACTCACTTATAAATATGTATGCAAAAAGGATACTAAAGAAAAAAACTGATTATCAAAAGTTATAGTAAAAAGCACCCAATATAATCTAATATCCATTAAGATTTTTTAAATGTTCGTAAACTTGGAATGAAAAGAAATTTCTTTAGCCTAATAAAATCTTTTCTATAACACTTACAGCAATCATTAAGTTTAATGGTGAAATATGGAGAAACAACCCCTTTAAAAATAAGAGAACATGACGATGCTTACTTACTATTACAACTTCAGTTTAACACTGGCTAGCATAAGACAAGACAAATAAAGGAAGGGTGTACGTGCTGGAAAAAAATAAAAAATGTCATTGCCTCCAGATTCTATTCTTATTTACATTAAAGAACCAAAATAGTTTCAGATAAATTATTGGGTTGAATAAAAAAGAATATAGCAAAATAACTGTAAATAAGACAATTTTCACAAAACATAAATTTCATTGACAGTCACAGTAATTTCATAAATGTAATGTCTGAAAAAGTTCAGTATGTTGAGCAAAAAGATCCACACCCAGAAAATGTATATACTGTATGATTCCATTTATAGAAAATTCCTAAATAGGCAAAACTAATCTGCAATGACATAAAGTGAATCAGTGGTTTCCTGGGGCTTGGAAGGGAGGGAGGATTTGACTAAAATGGGCGATAAGGAACTTTCTGGATGGCAGAAATGTTTTGCATCCTGATTATGGAGGTAATTACATGAGCGTATACACTTGTCAAAATTCATCAAACCGTACATATAAAGTTGGTACATTCCATTGTATGTAAATTATACCTCGATGAAGTTAGCTTAAAAAGGTAAAAGATAAAAAGTCTCTACAGCAGTGACCAAAATGTAATTTAAGAGTAAATCTAGAAAAAAGTTTTAAGATTTTAAGATTATGCTAAACACACTGAAGAGATCTAAAATGGAGAGTGAGACAGTATTAAAGCCTAAGAAAACTCAACATAGTACAGACTTCTGTTCTCACCAAACTGACCTAGGATTCAGTGCAATTTCATTACAAATTTCAGGAAGTTCTTGTGAAATTCAAAAAATAATTATAAAATGTATTATAGAAGAGTGAAATGCCACGCTATCCCTCAACAAGAACAGCCAAGAAATTCTTGACGAAGAACACTTAAGAAGTTTAAGTATACAGGAGAGCTGAGACACTGCATAATTGGAAGGGTTTGAGCATCAAAAAAGATCCTCCCTCTCATTTTTAAGTTGGGGAATATTTATTTTTGTTGTATCATTAGAGAAAGAAATATCAAAGATGGTACAGAGAGAGGAGAAGGGAGAAGAAAGTGAAGAGAATATAAATAATTTTATTTGAAATGCATATATTAAGATAGGGTATATAAAGACTCATTTTTCCTATATGTTTTGATCTTTGTTTGCTATAATTTTAGGCAGAGTATTTCCTCGATTTTGTGTGTCACCTTACTTTCTGATCCTGTGACTTCAAAAGCTTAGGACTCTTATCACTTGAAATACTCACAGGTCTTTTAAAATCACATGCCTAAAGGAATTTAGAAAGAGATTGTTTTGTTTGATAGTATAGATTTCACACTGAAGAACAATTCTTTGAAAATTCAAGGTATAGTCTACCAGCAGAAAATAAAATAAAAGTTGACCTAGTCCCTATAATAAAATAAAATAAAATATTCAGCTTTAAAAATGCATGTGAGTGAGCATTTCTACCAGTTATATCTTTCATAAATATTCTATCATAAAAGCATATATTTGAAATTTAAGATAGGATCTTTTTAAAGAGTAAAATATTACAGATTTAAAAAAAAACAGATATTACTCTTCAGGGAAAGTTGCACCATGACTATAACTTAATAGAGAAAGAAAAAGGTACTATATTTAAAAATAATTACTTCCAAATATATTTCTCACATGACTCATTGTTGCTTTTAGTTAACAAACAATTTGCAATATCAGAACAACCAGCTGGTTCCAGAACAAGCACATTCTCTGAGGTTTTAGAATTTTGACATTTTTATCTGTTTGTTTTTTTTTTTTTCAGAGAAGCAGGAGCAACTACAAATTCAGGTGGAAAAATTCATATTAATCTGCAATACATGTCGCATGATTATATATTATACTCTTTCCAATAAATCAGTTTGAAACAACTGAAAACAGATGGTAGCTGATGACGTCACTATTGCCAGTGCTAATGGCTTGACATTCAAAAGGACAGGCCGTGTTAGAAGACATCATTGTTGGCCAACGCATTTCGGATGGTGAGGATTGCTGGATTTATTAAATGGGAGAGAAAAATAAAACGAGCTAGGTATAAATGCAAAATCAGGTTTATGATTTAAAACAAGAAAGTTTTAATAAAATATTGAATGGTTTTTCAATATTTACAACCTATATCATGCATCTGAGGGTTTATAATAGAAATGACTCATGCAATCAGGCACAATGTGGTTTTATATCGCCATTTTAAGCGTGCAGAGGAGTCAAGTCATTTACTTAACCATCCAAGGTAAATATAAGCAAAACTTAAAGTTAATAACATGAAAGTTTCTAATTAGTTGTTTTCCACCTGAATTTTGTATGTTTTCAGGGTAAGATCCGAAGAAAGATGGCAAGAAAAATGTCCTCCTTATTACTATTCTTGGGAGATAATGCTAATAGTCATGACTGTGAAGAGATGACTGGTTTGGTGTTGGTTTTATGGTTTATTGCTAACATTCTGCTTTATGATGAGCATAGCAACTCAACAGAGATTGCAAATTTAGATTTGCAGACAATAGTGGCAAGTCTTCTGAGTGACGTCAGTACCCAGCCCAATGCCTGGCACAGAACTGGTGGTGACATCTGCTAGATGAACAAGGAGCAGTAGCCACTGATGTTGCATATACACTCAACTTCTCACCTGCCAGGTATTTTTGAGTCATTGAAGACATATTAGTTGACAAGCCTTATTCTATAGAAACTCCCACTGCTGTTGTCTTCCCTTTTCAAGGAGGATCCTTACAAAGTCAGCTGAATTCTTCCATGATCTTTGGCCTAAATCAAAACAAGCTCCCTTGACATCAATCATTCCTACAGAATGTCTGATATTTCCTTCGGTCGACAGTACTGATTTTAATTGAGAAATAAAACACCCATCCTTGTTGAGATGTTAGAAAGATAAACATACTCATAAAAGACCTAACTGACCAGCTGGTAGAGAAAAGTAGTAAGATTGTCACTTTAAAAGAATTTGTTTCAATCTATTTGATTCTGTTCCTGTATACTGTCACAATTCTTAAATGGATGCTGGAATAAAATAAAATAAATGTCCATCATTTTCAAGGAGCAGTATAGTGTAGCCGTGGTAAGAGGAAGACTTTATTATCCAACCACCAACTACTAACTAGCTGTAAAATTTTCCCTCTCTCTAAACATACAGTACCTGTCCTACAAGGCTCTTACGGTGTTTATATCAGATAATTGAAGGTAGTTCACTGATGCCAGAAACATCACAGCAACTCAGACAGTGATATTCTCTATAGTTCATAATATTTATTTCAGTTAAAGAAAAAAGGAAAAAATAGAAATAGAATTTAGAGTGACAACAGAATAACTATTGCCTCTTCTTGTTAAAGAGTTATCTTGTTAGATTGAAGAAGTTCTCAGGGACAAACCCAAAACTGGTTTCAATTCCTTCATAAGGAAAAAACTGAGGGTGTAAAATCCCACCCCAAAGCCATCTTCAAACCATTTGCTGTTCTCTGGAGAAATGTGGGGATCCTTTTAAACCCTTGGGAAAAGTGCACTGCTCAGAACACCCTGGACTGAAACAATTCCTAAGAAATAAGGAATGACATCCCCTGAGCTTATAATTCCACTCAAAATTGAATTAAAGAGGGAAAATCCAGATTTCAGCAGAAAAAGTGTAGCCAACATGCTTGGATAAAATTCTAGCTTATGCTTGGGTGAAGGCCACAAATAAAAAGGGCTTTGGCGCTATTTAAAATGATGGAGAAGCCCTTTTGTAACCAGTCTTTTTATCACCTCTTACTCAAATAAAATTCTGTCTCCCCCAATACACATTCATGAGACCTTCAAGTGATCTTAATGTTTAAAGGAAAAAATAAAAAGGTCATTTCTGTTTTCTCAACACTGCAAAATTGTACTGATGATATTTATTTTAAACATCGTGTATTTTCCCCTTAGCGGAAAAGCCCGTTATTATTACAGCTGAAAGCAATAACTCCCCAACTGGGAAACATTTCCAAATCAGAAACTTGTGATTATCACGATGCCTGGCTGCCTGGCTGTGTTATTTTATTTGTTTGCTTATTCAATAGGCATCCTTTAAAGGGTCAATGTATATGAAGATGTATTTATTTAGCTAATCTTCAGCTGCCATTGTCTATATATCCAAATATTATAAAAGATTAGAACAGATTATTTATTTTGGTGGCTAGAGGATTTTCCATATTAGTTTATATGAACCCTAACTAATATTCAAACAAAAGGCATGATGGGGAGAAAATACTCTTTTGGATTTATTTTTGTACCAAATTTTTATTTTGAAAAATGCCAGACCCACAGAAAAATTGATATGACACATATTATTATACACTCCATATTTAAATGTTCTCCATTGATTCAATAATGCCCTATAAAGCCAGGAAATTTTATTTCATTTTTTGAATCCAGAGTCTGATCAAAAACCCTTTATTCTAGAACCTTCTTCCAGACTCTTTTCACTTTGATGACACTGGCATTTGCTAAGAGCCCAGGGAAATTATTTTGCATTGTATTCCTTCATTTGGATCTGTCTCCTCACTTAAAATTCAGGTTACGCATCTTTGGCAGATGCACATTAGAGGTGATATTATTGAACAATGACCTCTGTCTATGTTTTATGTAATTATTGGATCTCAATTCTTTATTCACCTTTCCTCACTCTTTCAAATAGCGCCATATGCTAGAGGGCAAGCAAGCATTTTTAGCATATTATTCAAATGCCTTGACCACTGTTCTGTAGTACCGCTGGGCATCAGAAGATCTATTTCACTAATAAATCATGATAATATTTGCAGTGGAGTGAGTGCAAAAAGAATTAAAAACAGAAATGGTTTAGGTACTCAGCACTTACTCATTTTAAATGAAAATCCTTAGAATAGGTTGTGATGGAGTCTCACTGGAATTCTACTTTTAAATCTGCTGGGTGATTGGAATTATACACCGTCAAACCAGGCCAACATCATGGTCATCATACCCACAAGATATCAGAATATGAGAAGCAGGTGTTCCTGGGAACCAGAGAGAAGACAGAAAGCCACTGCCAAACACAGTTCTCCATATCAAACGGTACATTCCCTGAGGCCTACCAAATGTGTAGGGTCTTACACGAGAATCAATCTGTGTCAGAAGACTCTGGACTTGCTTTCTGTCAGTCTTTGAAGATAATAAAAATCCTTAATCATCTGGAATAGTTTAGGTAAAGCCATGCCAAAGTTGAAAGTATTCGGGAATACATCCTAATTATTCTTTGCTTCTGAGACATTAAATGCTATTATTATCAAATATAATTTTTTAACATAAATGATAGCCACTAAGCAAATATGGAAATAAGAGTAGTTTGCTTTCTCTAAAATATTAAGGGAGGGGATGTAACTTAAAAGGTATAATAAAAATAAGGATTCCATTATGAACCACTAGCATATTTCTCAATAATGTCATATACCCATGTTTCAAATCCAAAGTAAACTCCTTTCTCAGAAATGGGAAAATCCAGCAAGAAGAAAATCAGTAAGGACGTAGCTGAATTCAATAACTTCATCAATCAATTAGATATAATTGACATATGTAGGTTACTTCATCCAACAACAGCATAATACACATTTTCTCAAACTCACATGGAATATTTGACAAGGTAGACCACATTCTGGGACATAAAACATATCTTAAGAAATGTAAAAATATAGAATTTACACAACATCTGTTCTTAGATCACAGTAGATTTAAACTAGAAATCAGGAACAAAAAGATAATTGAAAAATTCCAAAATATATAGAGATTAAACAGCATACTTTTAAATAACATGTGGGCCCAACAAGAAATCTCAAGAGAAATTTAAAAATATTTTCATCTAAGTGAAAATGAAATCATAACTTATCAAAATTTGTGGGATGAAACAAAAGCCATGCTTAGAAATTGATAGCAATGAATAGATTAGAGAAGAAAGCTCTAAAATCAACAATCCGAGTTTCTACTAGAAAAATAAAAACAAATCCAAAGTAAGCAGCAAGAAAGAAAAAAAAGTTAGAGCAGAAATCAATAAAATTGAAAATAGGAAATCAACAGAGAAAATCAATGAAAGCAAAAGCTGACTCTTCTAAAGAAATCAATAAAATTGAGAAGCCTCTAGCTAGGCTAACTAAGAAAAAAAAGAGAGGATGCAAATTAATAATGTTAGAAACGAAAAGGGAACATCACTATAGATCTCATGGAAATTTGAAGCATGATAAAAGACTACTATGAACAACTTCTATGCACACACAAATTTGATAACCTAGAAAGATACAGTCTGCCAAAATTCACATAAAGAAGAAATAGTTGATCTCAATAGGTCTATATCTATTGAAGAAATTCAATCAATAATTAATAAACTTCCCAAACAGAAAGCACCAGGTCCACAAAGGTTTACTGGTGAGTTCTAAAAAAAATTAAGGAAGAAATTATACCAATTCTACAACCTCTTTCAGTGGATAGAAGCAGAGAGAATACCCCCTAACTTAATCTATGAGGCCAGAATTACCCTAATAGCAAAACTAGAGAAAAAACTTTTAAGAAAACTACAGACCAATATCTACCTCATGAACATGGATGTAAAAATACTTAACAAAATGTTAGCAAATAAAAACCAAAGCATTTAAAAAGAAGTATATACCATGTTCAAGTGGAGTTTATCCCAAGTACACAAGCTGGTTCAACATTTGAAAATCAACTAATGTAATCAATCACATCAACAGATTAAAAAAGAAAAATACCACATGATCACATACCAAAAGATGCAGAAAAAGCATTTGACAAAATCTAACACCCAATCATGATAAAAAAAAAAAAAAAACCTCTCAGGCAATAAAAGAAAATAAATGTATAGAGATTGGGAAGGTTTAAAACTGTCTTTGTTTGAAGGCGACTTAATCATCTATATAGAAAATCTGGGGAAAAACTCAACAAAAAATCCCTCCCGAAATTAATAAGTGATTATGGCAAAGTTGCAGAATATAAGATTGATATACAAAGGACAACTGCTTTTGTATATATCAACAATAAACAAATGGAACTTGAAATTAAAAATGCAATGCCATTTACATTAGCACCCTCCAAAAATGAAATACTTAAAATACAGGTTTAAGAAAATATGTACAAGATCTGTGTGAGGAAAACTACAAAACTCTGATGAGCAAAATCAAATTAGAAGTAAATAAATATGTGTTCCAGGTTCAGATAGAAAGACGAGAAACACTCATTCCTTTCCAACTTGATCTATATTCAACACAATCCCAATAAAAACCCCAACGTTGTTCTATGATATCAACAAACTGATTCTAAAGTTTATATGAAAAGACAAAAAATCCAGAACAGCCAATACAAAATTGAAGAAGAACGAATTTGTAACAATGACAGTACCTTATTTCAAAATTTAATATAAAGCTACTGAAATCAAGACAATGTGGTATAAATGAAAATATAAAGAAATAGATCAATAGGTTAATATAGAGATCCTAGAAATAGATCCCCATAGTGACAGTCAACTAACCTTTGATAAAGAAGTAAAGACAATAAAACGGGGCAAAAATAATTTCTTTAACAATTGGTGCCAGAACAACCGGACACTAAGAAAATTAATCTAGACACAGACCTCACATTCTTCACAAAAAATAATGCAAAATGGATTATAGACCTAAATGTAAAAAACAGACTATAAAACTCTTAGAAGATAATATAGAAGGAAACCTAGATGACCTTGGGTATGGTGATGACTTTTAAAATACAATACCAAAGGCATGATTCATGAAAGAAATAAATGATAAGCTGGGCTTTTTAAAATAAAAAACTTTTGCTCTGAGAAAGACAATATTAAGAGAATGAGAAAACAAGCTACAGACTCAGAGTAAATATTTGCAAATGGCATATCTGACAAAGGACTGTTATCCAAAATATACAAAGAACTATTAAAACGCAGTAGGAAAACAAATAACCCAACTAAAAAATAACTAAAGATTAACAGACACATCACCAAAGAAAATATACAAATGGTTAAAAAAAAAAACTTATAAAAAAATGACCCACATCATATGTCATCAGGGTAATGCAAATTAAAACAACAATTAGATAGTACTACATGCCTATTAGAATGACCAGAATCCAGTAAACTGGAAAACCAAATGATGATATGGTTGTGGGGTAACAGGAACCCTAAAGCATTCCTGGTGAGAATGCAAAATGATAGAGCCACCTTGGAAAACAGTTTGGCAATTTCTTACAAAATGAAACATACTCTTATCATATGATCCAGCAATCGTGCTCCTTGGTATTTCTCCAAAGGAGGTGAAAATGTATGTCCTAGGAAAAATCTGCACAGGAAGGCTTGTAGCAGCTTTAATTGACAAAACTTGGATTCAACGAAGGTATCGTATCCTTCAGTGGGTGAACAGACAAATAAGTTGTGGTATATCTAGACAATGTAATATCATGAAGCTCTTTCAAACCATGAAAAAAACATGGAAGAACGTTAAATGCATACCACTAAATAAATGAAGCCAGTTTGAAAGGTTTTATGCTACATGATTCCAACTACATGACATTCTGGAAAACACCAAACTATGGAGGACAATAAAAAGATCAGTGATTATGGAATGGTGGTAAAGTAGAGCACAGAGAATTTTAGGGCAGTGAAAATAATCTGTATAATATTACAATGATGGATATCCATCATTATATAACTGTCCTAACCCACAGAATGCATGACACTAAGAGTTAACCCTGACATAAACTATCAACTTTAGGTGATTATGATATATCAATGTACATTCCTCCTTGGTAAAAAACGTACTACCCTGGTGAGTGATGTTGATAATTAGGGAGGTTATGCATGTGGGGGTACAGGAAGTATATGGGAACCTTCCTCTCAATTTTGTTGTAAACCTAAAAGTGTTTTAAAAAGATAGTCTCTTTAATAAATCCAAAGACTCAAAATAAGTAATAAAATCTAGCAATTAATAAATCAGAAAATATATACTGAACATCAGATTTTAATATTTTAAACTATAAACAAATTGTAGGCTAGCTTCTGAACATGAGATCTATAATTTACTAGGATGCATGCTAACATCATTGAAAGTGAAGCTTCAGGTCACAGTAATGGACTAATCCACATATAGACCAGAATGATGTTAGGAGAAATGGCAGAAAGAGTGATGATGATGCAGGGCTAACTTCAGAGAGGCAGGCTTGGATCTGAGCTGTTAAGGCTGGAGGTCAGCATGATGGACAAGGAAGAAAGAGAGACAGAAGCCAGCAGGCATGGGAGGGGGGCCAATGTCACGTAATCCTGATATAAACATGATGAGGATGAAATCGAATTTCATAAGCCAGGTATAAGAATGCTACTTTCACTGCCACATTTATACAGATGTTTGGGGTCAGGTTCACAAAGCAAAGAGACTCTAGTATGACACAAGTCTAAGAAGAATCCCCACGTGCAGCAATTTCTTTGGCTAAAAATCACACTGTCTGTACAGTACCTCCTGTGCTGAGAGAACATTTGCCTCAAGAGAGATGTCCCAGGGAGAAATTATAAACAAAAGAGCATTAGCCATCCTGAAAGCTGTACACAAAAACATGGTTTTACAGTGTAGTTTAATCCTCTAAGGACAGCGCTTGATGAAATACATTTTTATGAGATGTGCATATTCTTAGCATTAGAAATGCTGGCGGCTCCATAAAAACACAGCACAGTCTTCTCTCTTGAGCAAATCAAACCAGGGTAATTTGAAACATCTATTTATACCTCTTAGGACACACCTTCTGTGATGTGCAAATACTGATGAGTTAAAGTTAACTGCGTTGTTAATGAGCTAGTTTCACAGTTAAAAATCTTAGTGTTTCTGGTTGAAGGACCAACTATAGATATAGATCATTGGTGAGTGTTTTGTTTAGTTCAATGGGTCATATGATACAAATAAAAATCAGATTCCAGAATAAGATGAAGTATAAATTAAAACAATAAATAGTTATGAGACACTGGTTTATACCATGTATCAACAAGCTACAACCCATGGGCCAAATCTAGACTGTTACCTATTGTTGTAAATAAAGTTTTATTGGAACACAGCCACATCTATTTATTTCATATTGTCTCTGGCTGGTTTCACACTACATGGCAGAGTTGAGTAATTGTGACAGAGACCATGTGACCCACAAGGCCTAAATTTCTATCAGGTCCTTTACAGAAAAGATTGTGAACCCTGGTCTCTGCTTTTAATTGTCAGAGCCTCCTCTGTTCTCTTAAGATACGTGTGTTATTTTTCTGTTGCCACGGTACTGAATTACCACAAGTTAAGTGGCTTAAAACAACACAAATTTATTATCTTACAGTTCTGGAGGTCAGAAACCCTAAAATCAAGGTGTCAGCAAGTCTGTGTTCCTTCTGGAGGTCTGGAGGAGAACCGTTTCCTTGCACACCTGCATTCCTTGGCTCGTGGCCTCACCTTCCATCTTTAAATCCAGTGTTTCAGGCTCTTTCTCTGCATCTGTCCTCATGATGCCTTTTCTCTCTCTACTTTTTGTCATTACATGTCCTTATACTCCTACCCTGTTGCTTCTTTTTTTAAGGAACCCTGTTATAACATTGGATCCAGCCAGATAATCCAGAATAATCTCCATCTCTCAAGTTCCTTAATTTCATCATAACTGCAGAGTCCCTTTTGCCATGTAACTTAACTTTTAGGTTCCAAGAATTGGCATGTGGCCACCTCTGGGGGGACATTATCTGGCTTACCATAATATGTAAAATAATTAATTTTCCAAAGAGAATGTAGGAGCTTGAAAACAAAACCAAAGATGGCTGGCTAAGTGTGATATAATATAGACTTTTTAACATCCATCAAACTTTCTCTACAGTTTTGAACTCTTCTTTTTCAAACAGTTCCTTCTGAATCTTCACCGTTTTTCATCACTGTGTTTTGCTGTTTCAGAAAACAACTGAGGAACATCATGGTTATATATTTGAAATTTCACATTCTTTTATTCAGAAAAATAATTTTATTAAAATTTAAATCTATTGTCTACTAAAAAGTTTTATCAAGAAAGAAAATCATACTACTGGTATGCTTATCATCCTAATTTGCAGGGACAAAACCATTCACATAGATCTAAAAGACAGAGTAGAAAATAATGAATGACATCAGACAGGTAGGGGTAAACTTGCACGTGTGCTTTGAAGATGGAGAAGTTGGACTTAGGAAGAAAGATGGCGGGAAAGGTTTGATGGCTGAAGTGCACGTAGGTGCTTCAAGAAAACCAGAAGCGATTTTAGCACACTAACTGGCCTGACTCAGTCCAACTCTGACCAAAAAAATCCCTGTGGTGTGTACTATATACTCTTGACTTCTATACAACTTCCAAAGTAGGTGCTCAATATATACTTATTGAGGATGACTTATATTTTAATAGGTACTTTGAGAGCAATCTCCTTTGAAAATTCTGTATTGGCAGGAAAAATGGTGCAGCCCTCTGAGGAGGGCAATACAGTGAGGAAAAATAGCATGAGAAGTCACTATGCAAAGGTGAGCATGGCCAAAAAAATATTTGTGCTGAAGATGACCACAGCATTTAGAATGTGGGCATGTCGACATATGCTACATCCCACCACCCTTTATAAAGTTCATAGATTTATCTAGAAAATGAGCAATAATGCCCATTTCTACAAATGGGATTCTGTTTATCTTGTGACTCCCACTGCATTATTGTCCTGGAAAAGAGGATACTGAAAAGGAAGCAATGCCTGACAGGTTCAACCAGTGGCTTTTAGTGTTGAAGGCTCTACAAAGTCATGGGTCCATCCTTCTTTTTCATGGCCGTTTACTCTTTCTTTGAGATGGCATTCTGTGGAACCTCAGTGTTGCCTTGCAGCCTTCCAGGTTTCTCTGCCTCCTCTGATTCCAAAGAGCTTGAGAAATCCCAAAAAATCTTCTTATTCCTCAGGAAGCTCCTGGCTTAAATCTGTCAGATGCAAAGATCTTGACACCCCTCTTTTGTCTTGGATGGCTTTGTACCTCAACAGAGCCAAATGACAATATCTTTGCATTGAGTTTTCACCAACAAGCATGGAATGTGTTTATCCTACATACACTCAGCTTAAAAACATACGATCTTTATTCTTTATATTTTTCAAACAAACTATATAGCTTATTTACTGAAAATTAGAGATACTTATAACAAGATAGGTCTACAGGGAAATTTAGTTATCCAGGTAGTCTAGAAAAAGTGATATTGAATTTTTTAAATGTAGCAAAATGTTAATTAACAGGTGGGATCCCTGTCGCGATGCTAAATGAATATATGACAGCTGAATCCATGCTGGAATTTTGCAAGCTGTAAAGAATGTTAAAAATGTATGCACAGTTTGCATACACTGATCTATTCTGATCTGAGAATAGAAAAAATATTTGAATAGGATTATTAGCTGATTTTACTTCAAGGAATGAACACCTGAAGATCTATAATCTACAGGCGATGCACATTGTTACTATAAAGTGCCTTTTTAAAAAAATTGCTTATTTGATTGGGATGGTAATTTGGGAAAAAAGTTAAGATCCCTGAATCTCTATGTTTAGGCCCAGGGAGGAGACAGGAATGTAGACTAATGGGCGATAGAGACATAAGAATGTGACAAGTTAAAATGGGTGGTGGTATCAGAGGTATCATGAAATAATACATGAGCGCATGTTCTTAGGTGCACGAGCTTAAAAGTATATGTTACAGTGCTTAGTCTCTAACATTGAACTCATCAATAGATAATCTATGGATCTGATATCAAAATACATTATGTGTTTTTGAAAATCCAATGCAATGCTCCTTCAGATCATAAACAATTGTGAGAATGCAAAGAGGATGGGGCAGCCCCGATGCTCTGAGTATCATGATTCTTTTAACTCATTTAAACCAGATAAAAATTGCCCCCCAATTTTTCTACCTAATCTACCCTACTACCAGTCTGAATGAACGGCAGAGGCACAGAAATCTCTTTTATGCCTAAGATAATTACTGGAATTCAATAAAGAGGTAAAAAAAGAATGCCCAGGGTTGACAAACTTGGTAAGACAAAGGAAACTGACTGCCCCCGAGCCCTGCCCTTCACGTGCTCCAGTAACTTACGCCACATTTCAGACATGTGATTTCATTCACAAAGTATTTTAAGTAGTTTAATATGTTGCACTGTCAAAGGACACAGAGAATTCTGGATTTAAAAGATAAATAAAAACATGCCGCCTCGTCTCCAGCAGAATTTAACTCCAACAGAGAGATAGAACGGAAGAAATACAGTATATCCTAACTTGGACACTACTGATAGCAGATGGGAAACTTTCACAGAATTTGAATCTCATTGTTGGTTCTGACATCATCCCCTGAAACTTTGCATCACAGCTCTTTTCTGTAATCATCTCTCAGAATCCCTACGCTGAAAGCTAAGGTTCCACCTGAATAATCTTAGAAGAAAATTTTTTCACCTTAAAGAATTTCCTTTATAGTCAAAGAATTTCCTTATAGTCAAAGGTCAAAGTAAATAGGCTGTACTTTCAGTAAGTTAAACAAAAAGAAAGAAAAATTTTAAAAAGAGCTGTACCATTGAATTATAGAATGCGGAGTCTTTGAATACACAAGTTAAAGAGAAATTTGTGCCAATTCCTCATTTTATAGCGAGGTAAGTGAGGGTGAGACTGACCAGAAGACTTCTCTAAGTCATCATGTTAACAAACAGCACAAGCAAGATTTAAATTTGATGACTTGAAAAGTGACCTCTTTGCTCTTCCAGAAGGAGCTGCTGCTGTCTTTCTCATCTTCCTCCTCCAGACTAGTGCTTCTAAGCTCTCCCATCCCTTTTGCCATCTACCCTGATCCACTAGGAGCAGTAGAAAGAGCAGAAAAACCAGGCTGCAGGGGACATGATGGAGACAAAATGTTTCAGTGTGATGCCGGCCCAGTACTCAGGGAGGGAGTTGTTTTATGCATATAAGAGTGAAGCAATAACTGTCAATACGTTGACTTCGTTAGCAGAACTTCACACAAAGTGAAATGAAGCAAATTTATGTCAACATCCGATGCTTTAAATGAAAACAAAGTTAATTCCGATAATAACTTGGTTTTCTTTACCCAACTCATAGAATAAAAGTAAATTTTTTAGAAACTTATTCTGTTCCAGGTGAAACATCTGACATTGTGGATGACTACTGTCAACTCGATTTAAAAATTTAATATTATAAATAACATGGGAAAATATTCAGGCTCAGTAGTTATACATTTTAATACTAAAAATAAAAATTACGAATAAACTCTAGCAGAATTTTCTCTGAACTTAGTAGGTGCCTAAGCAGCTGCAGAGAGTATTTTCTCAAAAAAAAAATTTTTTTTTGATCTACAGAAAAGGGTTAATTGAAAACGTCAACAATTTCCAGTTTGTTAACCATAAAATGCAACCTTGGCCATTTTATTAAAAGAACAGAAGTAGACACTATTGAAAAAAAAGTATATATTGTTTGGCAAAATACTAATGACTCAGTATTAGAGAAAGTATATGTAAAAAGAAGCAGAATGAGACCCCTTAGAGACTCAGAGAGAGGTAAATACAGAGTGACTACCTGATGTTCAGTTCTCTAGAGACCAGACACCTTCTGCACTCTGTTTCTCTAAGAATCTCTTAAGTCTTTCAATGGCTCTATATTTTTCCACTCATTTGAGTGGACTGGATGGATCTTTGCAAATCGAAGGATTTTACTTTGTTTACTTCGCACGTGCTCCCCCCCCCCCCGTGCTCTATAACACCGCCTTCTGTTCTGTAAAGCAGTACTTGACACGATGCTGTGATTCTTCATTCACCTAGCTGTCTTCCTCTCAACCTGTGAGTTTTTAAGGCAAAAATGATGGCCTAGTCATTATTACCACCATGCCCAACACATAGAGTGAATGAATAAACATTATGAAGATCAACAGTATCATCTTCTTCTATGTGATCATCCATTTTACAAGCAGTCTCTTACTACCCATGGATTTCTTCTTATAATCTTCCCTTTACATTTTTTATTGTATTTTGCTCTTGTATGACATTATATCAGTTATCATGCTCCAACGCTGAAATTTTTATTCTCATAGCTCTATCTCCTCAATTCCACTGAGAGTTTCTCTTAGGTTGTTTAACCGAGCACCCGCAAGCACTAAGTGTTTGAAAGCATTGAAGAATTAACCAGTATGCAATGGGAGACCTGAAGCATGACGATGAAGATGTGCTGTGGCCAAAAGGGAACCACCAGAGCAGAGAAAGGAAACCCGACCACCTGATGATGAGCAGCTGGTAAACCCTGAGGCTGAACTATACATGCTACACTTTGCTTAAAGCCACTGTTTTCCAATGAGGGTCTGAATATTTATGTGGAATGCCACAGACAGTCATTGGAATATTTGGAGTGTTATTTCAGCTTGGAGTTTCCTGCTTCTCTTTGATAACTTTGACCCAGAGACAGAGAAGAGTAGATCTATCAAGAGATAGGAAACTTTTCTCTAAGAATCTGGAAATCAAGGTTTCAGTCTCAGTGGAGACTAGATGAAAAATAAAGATATAAATAGAAACAGTTTTTTCTCTACTGGTATCTCCAGCTTGACCTTGAGAAAAGTTCACAGACTTCATCTTTATTCAGTCATATTTTTCCTAAATCTGTATATGCATATACTATATAGAAATTGATTAAAATATTAATTCTTACTAAAGACACTTTCCATGAAATCATAATTTAGGCAAATGTTTTATGTACCAGACTTATGCAAAGAATCATCAAAACTCTGAACCTCTCTTTACATGCAACATCACCAGGGAGGCAAATATACTATACTGGAGGGACTTTTACAAACTAAGTACAGATCAGCAACAACGGCTCTATAGAAAAGAAAAAAGTGCCATAGGAACACAAATATAACTAAAAATACACAGAGGATACTATGAACTGCCTATAACTTATTCAAGTATCACTCACGTTTGCTTTTTAGAAATGTGTCATTTGAAACAGCCAAATACATAATAAAAATTATAAATTTCACTCAACTTGCAACTCAGAGATTCTGAGACACACTTGTTAATACTAAGGTTGACTCCTCTTTCTGAGAAAGGGTGAAATTCAAAACTATAATCTGTAAAACACGCGAAGGTCCAATTCTTTCCTCTAGCTTGATCATCGCATACATGCAACCATTGGCAGACTACATTTATTATCATACTTAAGGACATGCAATGTGAATTATCTTCGTCTCCAGAATCAGAAAATTGGTTCCATGAAGAATCCTGTAATTACTTTGGAACAGCCAGGGATTAACAATGTAGACATTATAGAATGAGCCTGCAGCAAAGAAGATTATTGGCTTCAGTCTATCTATATTTTATCTGCATTCTATCTTGAAATAAGGATTTTTAAACATGCCATTCTGATCAAATGTTTGGTTTCTTTAAGTCCTTGGAGACTTGTGTGAACTCATTTTTACACTTTACTTGCACATCAAAAAGAGTCTTTGCCACTATTCTAAAAAAAGTGATAACAGGAGTGAATAATCCAATATAATCATCCCTTTGATAACTAAAATAGTGGGAAAATAAAAACACTAAAAATGAATTTACTTGTATAAAAGATCATTCTTAGAAGGAGCTTTAATTTTCAGTAAAAGCATGGGAAGATCAGTTAAAACAACACTGTGAAGATATTATATATATTTACATGTGGTTATTACATAAGTTTTACATAGTTGTAACATATCATTTATCTGGTACATTCAATCAGTAAAGCATCAACTAAATGGATGCTTCCAGCAGGGTTCCCAGGAGTGGGAATTTCCTGCAGAGTGGTTATACAGATTCTAAGGCCCACTCTCACATTTACTTAAGTCGGAATCTGCGGGTCAGTTTAAAGGAAGCTGTAATTTTATCTTCTTCAAGAGAGACCTTTAGACAATCATGCTGACCTGTTCCTTACTCTGATCTGGGAACTCCTGACCAATTTTAGCCACACAACCTTCCCCTTTCTGTTTTGGACTAAAGTGGGTCTTCCAAAGAGATATGTTGAAGTCCTAACTCCTAGTACCTCTTGAATGTGACCCTTCATTTGGAAATAGGATTGTCACAGGTAGTAGAGTGGGCCCTTATCCAATGTGACTGGTGTCCTTACAGGAAAAAGAAAAAGACTCACAGTGAGAAAATACTGGGATAACCGAGGAAAAAAAAATGGAGTGATTGAAACTACAATCCAAGGGACACCAAGGGTCCAAGGCCATCACCAGAAGCTAGGAAGAGACAAAGAAGCATTCTTTCCAGGCTCAGAGAGAGAATATCCCCCCTCTGTTTCAGCAGCCCCAGGAAACTAATATGGCCTCCCAATTGCACAATAGGAAGATGATTCAGGGAGGGAAAGCTGGAAGCAGACTTTCCATCCAGGTTCTCTACCTCCCACTAACAGGTCCCCTCCCACCCCTAAACCTCACACAGTCCTGAATGTTCATTCCTCTCATCTGCAACACTGCAGTTACCTTCGCACCTCACGACGATCAGAGTGTGTGCTCTGAGGACACCTACCTCAGAACCACTTTGGGAGTGTTTAATAAAAAAAAAATGCAAGTTCCTAAGTTCCATCTATGACCCAGTGTCTCCCAGCCTCCTGCTGGTAGTGTTAAGAGATGTCTAGGTTATTTCAGTAATCATAATTAGTTTGCTAACCCTGTCTAAAAGAATAGAGTTTCCTGAGGTTAATTTGATTGAATTGAATGTATTCAAACAATTCTTTGATTTTAACCATTATTATGGAAAATTGTTCTACACTTTCAGCCCAGAATCTTTCTTAAGTGACTGAACTCAGTAATGCTAATTGTGAGTCATTGTATAACAAACGCACTTGACCTCTGTGTATCTTACAGAGGCAAAAAGAGAAAGAGAAAGAGAGAAAGAGAGAAAGAGAGAAAGAGAGAGAGAGAGAGAGAGAGAGAGAGAGCGCGCACAATAGATTTTAAAACTTATCATTACTTCTTCAAATAAATTATCAGTATAGACTTCTACTTTTACCAGAAAAAAGTGGCACAGCATCTTTATTTTGCTCATTTCACTATTGATAGTAAAGATAAAAATATTCACTCTTGAGAATCACTACTCTAGGATTGTAGTTCTTAACCATTTTAGGAATCATGACCCTCTGGACAAACTAGTGAAAATTTTGTCAGGGTGCTCCCTAAACGCACATGTGCATATACAAAATTTGTATGTAACTCAGTACTTGAGGTTAAAGACTCTATTTAGATCTAGGTGATGGCTACTGGGTTGGACGTATACTGACTCTACCACATTTTAAAAGTTATGCTTTCATAAAAACCCTTGAAAATGATTTTTAAAAACCAACATCATTTTTGATTTTTTTTTTAAAGATTACAGATGATCTTTTTGGGGGGTGATTTTTCTAAAAAGACCTTTCTATTCCTTTCCACTTGCATTATACTCCCTGGATCTCAACTTCTGGAAGACATATTATAAATGAGAAAAACATTTTCCTTTCGCATTGCAACTTTTCATGTTACTGACTATGAGAGTTGTGAATCTTCACCAAATATTCCTCTAAAATATAAGTGAGTAGGTAGATCTCAAGAGAATACTGCTACAGTTAGACCTTGAAGTATAGGGTTAGGGGTGCTGACCCTTCCTCCCACACTGTCAAAAATCCATGTATGACTTTTGACTTTCCCAAAACTTAACTAATAGCCTACTGTTGACCAGAACTCTTACCAATGACATATAGTCAATTACACATTTTTGTATGCTATGTGTATTCCATACTGTATTTTTACAATAAAGTACACTGAAGAAAAAAAAATTATTAAAAAAAATCATAAGATTCATCTGTGAGTTTTTTCAAATCTCCAAAACATTCTCTAATATATTTATACAAAAAAAAAAAAAAAAAACAACCTCCATGTATAAGTGGATCTGCACTTGTTTATTTGGTAAAAGAGCATTTATTTAGTTCTTTGCTCTTGGATGCTGGTTGGTTTTGGTAAAATCCAAAACAGCATTAGCTTTAAGGTTGAAAGTTGAGTTTCTTTGCTCCTATTTAAACACACTATGGAGAAAAGAAAAAGAATTTCACAACTTTGCCTTTAGGGTAAATCTTTAAAATATACAAGACAGAGAAGCATACAAGAAAGAATTCCTTTGCTAGCTTAATTAAGCCTTGCATGTATAGATGGCCTGCCATCTCCTAAGAAAAATGTCTTTGTCACTCCAGCAATCTGTCCCCACTCCCCTTATTCCCAATTTATATCTCCTTACCTCAAATCTTGAATGTTGAAGTTGACTTCTAGGAGATTTCTCTGCCTATTCAAATAGATACACTACATACTATGTTCATATTAATCTCATAATGCTTTTTCAACCTTATCATTCTTTGGCTTCTTTGGCTCAAAAACCTACGTTTGCTCTCCAATTGCCTTCAAAATTAAATATAACTCCTTGGTCAGACATTTAAGACTCTTCGAATGTGTCACCAAAAAGCATCATTCTCTCACTCTTTCTGAGTGTCTGCCTTATGCTCACATTCCATTCCTAAATATTAATTGTGCCTTTAGACTTTCTAGATCTTACAGTTTTATTATTCCCTTACCCTTGGAATTCTTTCTCTGTCAATCTCCCCTAACCAGAGTTGATCTATTCCTTAAATACTAAACTCCCATAGAAATCACTCTGGTCCCCAGGAAGATGTCATCTCACACTTTTATAGACCTTGCTAACATGGTGCCTGCAACTCACAGAACTGCCGATAGTCCATCTGGTGTTACATGACCAGTGAACTTCTCTTAACTGCCTTGCTTTTTTGCAAAAGTGTGTACATTCATTCATTCATGCATGCATGCATTCATTGAATGCAAGTGTTTACTGATCACTATTTACTATGTGTTAAAAGAGGAGGAGTTAAAACTACTTTAGAAAACCTTTCCATGATGAGGGCAAATTATGATGACAAAGGTACACGGATGCTGTGGCAAGGTTTGGGTGGGGGCATCTGAGCCACAGGGACTGTGAGAAAATGCTTCCAGAGATGGGGCCCTAATTGAAACTGACATTGTCTCATAAATAACTGTGGGAGAAGGATGAGATCGTGCCACAGGTTCTCAATGCCCACCTTAGAATTAATCTAGATCTTAGTCTCATAGAAATGAGCACTAAAGCCATTTTGAAAAGAAAAAAATCTGCTCTAGTTATAAAGCCATATTAATAAGATAGATCAAGCATTTGCTTAATAGAATAAGGCTCCCTTTAACAGTCCAATAGTGGTAACAACTTACCATAAGCAATATCCTAATGGAGAGGATCCTAATGCATGGGGAGACTACCATGTAAGAGTTTAGGGTTATACATAAGCACATACAGGACGAAGTCTTAATCAATGAGAATTTAGGTGGGGTTCAACTTATAGGACCAGGAGTCACTGTAAACAAAGCCATCATAGTTTTATTTATTTTAAATTCCAGGATGTCTCTGGAAACCCTTTAATTCTAAATAACCCCTTTCCTCCCATTCAAGCCCAATGTATAACACAATGAAGAGAAAAGTGACATTTGGAAAGACAACTACAACCTGAAGTGTGACGATCATTTAATGTTTAAAAAATATTACATTATGTTTCCTTAAGTTCTAGGGCAGTAAAATGTACTAGTGCCTTTTTGGAATGATAGAAGAACCTGATCTTGCAGTTATCCATGCCACACCATATGTATTTTAGTAGAGCAGAAATTCACCCCAGGACATCAGAGCTTTGGTGCAAATGTATTCAGGAGGATGAGGATAACAAGCAAGACTGATACAAAGGATAAAACCAATCAAAGGGAACCTCACGTTCAGCCTGAAGACTCAGTAGGCATGCCTCTAAGGCACAGAAACAAATCTTCCAAAGATTTCTGCACTGCAATTACATTAAGCTTGAGCAGAGATGGAAGCAGACCTGGTACTTGCAGGGCAGAAAAATAACAGTGGCCAGAAATAGTAAAGCTTGATTCTCCAATCCTGGGCCATTCATTAACTTCTTTAAGGAAAAAAAAAAAAAAGTTCCATCACTTTTTTGGGGAATAGAGATTAGAAGCTTGATTTCTGGATTCAGACAGGTCAGCGTTGATTCCAACTCCAACTTTTGTGTGTCGCATGATAATCTCTCTGGATATGATCCCTCCATCTGTAGAATGGAGATCATAAAACCTACCGCATGCAGTGTGTTTGTAGGGAGAGATGGAAATAGTCCCAACACAGTACTTTGCACAGTGACTGACACGGTGAGAAACCCATAGATCATGGCCACTGGGATGAATTCCTAAGAAATCACCCCAGTGCTTGACCTAGATGTGCAATTATTTTAACTTGTACTATGGATATTAACAAGTAATATGAATACGTTCATATTCACATTCAGCCAATGAAGTGCTTCAGACTGACTGAGGAGGGCCTAACATTTTCCCAAAGACCATCATTCGATGTTGATTTGGCCTCTGGTCAGACCTTCCCTGCAGTGTAGGGCTGGGTTGCAGTCTTGAATAGATTATTTCATCCAATTGCAAAGTGGATGGAGATGGGCTGCAAAGAGCATGGAAGCTGGGAGACTCAAAGCTTTAAACTCTCTCCCTTCCCGAGGCCCTGGAGACTCCCAGAGACTTCTATTCCCTCCCAGCCTGGGTGGCAGGGAGGGTCCCCCCTGAGCGGCTGCTCTCTGCGAGGACGCCCATTCATACTTAAGGGCTGTGTAGACCTCAAATGAAAGAGCTGTAGGTGAAAGGCAGATTGAAGCCGTTCATAAAGTTCAAGGTCATCTTTCCTTTTTCTATTTTTCTGATTCTAAAAGTAAAAAGTTATTAATTATACCACAAGCCTGAACAAAAGAATTCTCCTAACCCTGGTCTTCATGGATTGGGTTAGACACACAGGGATCAATTTCTGTTTTTGTTTATTTTTGAGCAGGTCTGTTGCCTGTGTTTAAGTTCTCTTGTTAAATCTCTCTGTTTTATAGCTAATCGCATTTTTATAGCAGGCATGAAGCTCTCGACAAGGCCCTTGCTGAGCCGTTCCTGTAAATCAAAACCTTACTCGGCTGCTCTTGTAGCTGGCAGTGCAACGGGGTTAGTTTTACCATTTATGGTTGCAAAGTCCATCCAGACTTTTTTTTTCCCTTTAGTGTTTTGTTTTGTTTCCACTCAACCTCCTCCCCTCCTCCTGCCCTAAAAATGTATATTCCAGGCCTAGCTAAAACATGTATGAATAGATTATTTCATTCCTTACCATGGTACATTTACAAAGGTGTCAACATGACAGAGGATGCCTGGCTTGCATGCCTGTGTCCCAGAGCTGTCCCCTGAGGGCAGGCTGCAGCTATTTGGGAGAAGATGATCTTTCGGGCTCCTGGAAGCTGACCTCCAAGGTCTCGTTAAAGTATTAAAATACTTTCTAGTGAAATATATATTTTTTATATTTTATATTAAAAAAAATAGTAGACGGGACACTTAAATGCATCTTGTCTTCTTAGGCCACTCACACTTCAGCATTGTCATTACCTTCATGCCTGTGTTGGGTGGGGGACAAAGGGAGCCCAGACATTTAACCCTACATTGCCCCGCTGAAGGACTGGGCATTAGTGTCCCATCTGTGTTAACACTGGTGTTAACAACTGTCCCACTAGCTATGGCGAGGCTAAGACAAAAGGTATGAAGGTTTGTGGAAAAAAAGAAACTTATATATAAGCAGGGAGCTATTTTTAAAGAGCAAGTGAAAAGTCAGCTAGGGAAGAAGGGAATGTGGGTCCCCTGGAATGCTTCTAAAAGGAAAGATCCCTGCCAGGCTTTGAGGGGAAACAGTATCTGTGAGAATAAGAGAAGGAGACAATGACCAGACGACTTTGGGCTGTCAGCAAATCCCACACCTGGTAGCATCCACTGTCACCCACTCCAGGTGAGCATCCCAGCTGGCCCTGCTCACAGAGATACGGAGATTCCTTCTAGTCATGCTAATTTACCAAAACGGGAACATGAGAAGGAGCGAGACACCAGCAGCTCAGCATTTTCAGGAAGGCCTGGAACAAGCATACTTACAGCTGCAGATGAAAAGGTCAGTGTATGGAAATCAGTCAGTCCTCAAACGTGGTTACACTCTGTAAAATATCAGTGAGCAAGGATTTTCCTTGTAGAAGCAAGTGACACCACTCGCAGAGCTTCTCAGGGTGTCATCCCACCCAATGCTGGGCAAACGCCTGGTGTGTCTGCCGTATGACTGTTCTGAAACAAGGAGGGTGGGAAAACCTACCCCCCAAAAGGTGATGTCCATTCTAGTGGTTTTATACAGTCAATAATAGAGGCCACTTGCCTTCCTATACCTTTGTCATGGTCACTCAATACAGGAAAACCATGACACGATTGGCTTGACAAGTTTGGTAAGAGGATGAAGAAGGGTATGCTGCCCTCGAGAATGGTCTCACTTCTGAAAATTAAAATCAAGTACCCTAAAAAAAAAATGGGGAGGATCCCATCCCTTAAGTTATAGAAGAGGGCCAGTAACCCCAGATAGGCTGACAACACTCCATGCACAGACGACCACCTCATTATCCTCCAGCCCTTCGTCTCTGCCCATAATCACAGTCCTCAGGACCCTGCAGCCAACATGGTAAAGGCCCCTAGTGACATCTGCTCAGGACTGCTATTACTTCCATGCTGTTAGCCAGAGAATTTTGAAGAACAAAGTATATTTATTCTAATCACTGACCAGAAGGACAGTTTCCTAGTTGCGTATCATTATTTATTTTAATTGAATTAGGTTTTGATTATACCTGCAAAGCCGATTATTTAAAGAAATAATATAGTTTGAAAGCTGGAAGCAAAAGCTTCTTTTCTGAAGTGAAGAAATGCCTCATCACTTAGCTCATCTGTTTAAAAAAATATAAAAAAGGATTTTCCTTTATGATGGGGATCATGGAAAGGGCAGA
The DNA here is from genome assembly GCA_004027375.1 of Macroglossus sobrinus. Taxonomy (NCBI): domain Eukaryota; kingdom Metazoa; phylum Chordata; class Mammalia; order Chiroptera; family Pteropodidae; genus Macroglossus; species Macroglossus sobrinus. Next base: position 283,679 of record PVKZ01001687.1, on the reverse strand, counting down.
GATCTATTGGTTTCCATCAGCAGTTCCAGAGGCACTTTTGACATAATCCCTATCCCCAGGGATGTCTGGCAATGTTTGGAGACATTTTGGGTTGTCATAGCTTGAGCACCATAACTGGCATGTAGAGGGCAGAACCCAGGGATAACGCAAAACGTCCTACAATGCACAGAAATGCCCCACAGCCAAGAATCATGCAGATGAAAATGTCGGCAGGTCCAAGGTCGAGAATCCCCGGTTCAGACACACCTGGACCATCCATCATTAGCCGAACAGTTCTTTACAGGCCAGTCACTTCAACTCTCTGAGATAGCATTCTCTTCAGCAAAAGTGTGAAAGATTGTCACGGGAAACTGTAACTAATCTACCTTTCCAACCACTACCTCCACTAATAACTCAATTTACTAAGCATTTACTGTGTATTGAGTACTGTTCTAAGTGCTCTTGTGTATTTCCGTTGACCAGTACGACGACCTGATGAAGCACTATTATCATTCCATGTTACAGCTGAGAAACTGAGGTACAAGGGAGTAAGTATCTCACTCAAGGTAAGAGCTGGTAGAGTAACAGAGAGCCTGGAAGATAATTATGTGCACATAATTAGAGGTTGTGTTGTTGCTATTGAGCTTAGATGCTAAAGGAAGTACCTGAAACACAGTAAAGGTCAACGCCAGAAGCTCTGTGCCAGGACCTGTTGCTTGAAGGAGGCAGAAATCACTCGCCAAGCCAGATCTTCCTTTCTCATTTGCTCCTTCTATGACATTGGAAAAACGCTGCCATAAAAGTTTTTCTAAAATATATAATTGAAAAATATCAATCTGTAGGCATGTCACAGCAATAGCGTTCAGGAGAACTGAGAAACAATTGGGAACACAGAGAGAGAAGCTGCAGTTTCAGTGTGAGCACGAGCCAGTCTGGCGAGTGGCCATAGCATCAGTCACATCGCCTGTGACTGTCGATGCCAGAGTTCCCGCCAGGAGCCCGGGGAGAGGGACACGTGGTGGTGACACGTGGTGGATGAGGCCCGATTCACTGCCTCTGCCTGCGGCAGCTGGGTATGGAAAAAAAAAACCTTCCTTTGTGGAATAATTACCCAGTGTAAATTCTAGAATGTTCTTCTCTCACCCCACTGTGAGGCAATCTTTCTGAGCCTCATCAGCCCCATTACTATGTCACAGAGCAAAACTCCCAGGTGGTTCTCACGTACGTAAACATATGGGGTCAGAATTATTAGAAACAGAATCCCAGTGTGTTCTGGTATTGCTGATGGCTGGAGACCTGTAGCCACAGGAACACCAGGCTACACTGTCCCCAAGTTCACCGTGCGTATTTCCTCAGGTAAGACAGGTAAGACAGGTAGAGGCAGGTGCTAGCTAATCTACACCGAGAGTCCTTGGGAACAGATTGGAGGGGCTTTTAGGGGGACAAAACTGTGGCCTCAGTTTTGGCTGAGGATAAGGCAAACCGTTACGCCAGATGGATGGAATCACCAGTACAACAGAAGCAAAGGTCCTGCCGTTCTATGAAGAGGTCATCATCCACTGCACTGACCGCATTTAGGATTAGTCCTCCGTGGTGACAAGAAGCACATGCAGGCTTTTCAATAGAGAGGGGAGGTAGGGGAAGAACAGGGGTGACTCCAAGTAGGGAATGAATCCTGGCCTCTCACACCAGGCTTCTGGCCTCTGATTCTTTTTCATGAATATGGTTTGTATTCACTAAGACTGACGCCAGGATTGTAGGAGTTAAGCCCAGACGTCTGAAAAGGAAAAGGCAGTACTTAAATTGAGGGCTTTTGAATTCTAATCATCTATGTGGATTTATTCTTGATGACTTTCCAAATATAGGGTTTCCTGTAAAAGGGTTTTGTTATTTTTATAGCCACCTATTCTAATCCAGGGTGGCCTTGGATTATAATTCCCTCTAATGCTTTTACTTATGTTTTTAGTGGGGGCAAGAGAGGATTTTAGTATGGAGGCAGACAGCGTGGTATTCTAATTCATTCAACAAACATGTAAGATCTATAACCTGCCAGACCTTGAGTTCAGATATGGGGACAGACTCACTTGGAACAGTACATAGATGCTGAGCTCATGTGACTGGGGCTAGGATTTCCCTGGCCCCATAGAAACTGTCTTCACTTAATTCTAACTAGCCTAAGCCTGGAGTTTAAAAATCACAACTCCATGCTTGAAGCCCCAATGGGTGGTCACCAAGCTTCTTGGCTCGATGGTCCAATCCATTAAAAGTTAAGTAGGTCACAATTTCCGAAACTTTTTCCTTCCAAAAATTTACATTTTCAAGCATCACTGCACTTCCAAGCTATTAAAAATCTAGTAACTAAAGATACAGGTCCAAAAAAGTCAATTTCACCTTCTAAATTACATTGGAAATTACATACATCGAAGTTTTTCTAATTCTGTATGTTGAAGTCTTGAATAAAATGCAGCAATTAAAATAATATCCCTAGAGGTCAATAGACTTTATTCATTGCTAACATGGAGATTTGGGGAAAGAAAAAAAAAAAAACGCAAGTAGAGCAGGAACAAGGCCCCTAACTCAAGAGGGGACGGTCTAGATGAGAAGGCCACAGAGGTATTTTTTGGTTTGATACTGAGTGTATTTACTGTGCTGTCACAAATGTACCTGACATCAGTTAATTATGTAAATGCACTGGCTCTGTCCAACGTGGCGCTTTCTAATTCTGAATGTGCAGTGGGTAACATATTGAAAAGACAGACTTGGTTCTTTATCATCTTGAAGGACCTCAGTGAAGAAATGACCTCAGCTGCACATCGGAGGTGGAACAGAATGTACTTGGAGTGAACAGGTAACCCAGGGTACAAGGCCAGTCAGACAGGCAACTACATGCATTTGGAACTAGGGTCCCATGCCAGTTTGGGAACATAACCCCCTTGTGAAGGCCTTCCTGAAAAATCACATCTGGCCACTGTTCTCTGGCCAAGAGACCAACAGGATCATCACTAAACACCTTCTTTCCTGGCACGGTTTTTGGGTATTTACACATCTACTCTGCTGTCAGATACCTCAGTACCAGGTTGGTGACTGCAGGTTCGAGATCAGATCATGATAAGACACTGCAAAGCCTAATACAGAATGTACCATGATGATAACTGCATTGTTTCCGGTATGCCAGGCATATAGCTAAACTCTATATATCCTTTCATTAAATCCTGGTAACAATACAGTGAAGAAGACACTGTCATCCTCTTTTACAGATGAGGACACTGAGTCACAGAGCAGTTAAGTGAAGTGGCCAATGTCATAAATATGGTAAATGACAGAGCTGGGATTTCAACCCAGATCTGTCTCAAAAGCCTGTATTTTGCTCTGTAACCTTCCCTACAGGTTATGTTTCACCAGCATCGTAGAAACAGATGACTGTTCCATCTCCCACACACATTTCTTTCTGACGTCTGAACTGCACTAGATACCATCCTTTTACCTCAAATATTCTCCCCAGGCCTTTCAGGTGAAGTTATTCCAACTGTGTGCCTTAAGGTGCTGTTTATGATTTGCTTTTCCCTCGTATAATCTTGAAAACCCCCTCCTCAGCTCTCTCCCTGCCCCCCGGCCAAGTCGGCTGCAATAACTACAGTTGCTTCCAAATTCTTTTATTATCTTGCCTGTATACAAACCCATCAAGGATATGCAAGATGCATTTGTGCATTTTAGGTATTTAATGTCATGTTCTAAGACGGTATCCCAGGTTACATTTATACCATAAATCATAATTAAAAATTTGGAAAAATTATTTCCCTAACTCCATTTATGAGTTTTATTATATTAGTTAGTTCTTAAGAGGATGGATTTTTGTTGCTATTTAAGATAATCTTCTGTCTAGATCGATACTTTCTCTGATTGTGACCCATCTGCTTCCCTCTTATGGGACCCTTATGATTATATTGGGCCCATCCACATAGTCCAGGATAATCTCTCCACCTCAAGATCTTCAGTCACATCAGCAAAGTCCCATTCGAGATGCACATGGACATCTTTGAAGGCCATTATTCTATTCTGCCTACCACATCTGTTCACTGTTGACTCTCTGTCTTAAAAGCTGTCTGCTAGAATACTGCTACTTATCCTATAATACCCAGATCACCCACTCTTGCCTGACTCATACCCTGCACAGGCAGATAAACCGCCTGCCTTGCACACATCCTTCTCATAGCGTGCAGCATATTACCAGACCATAAATTCACTGGAAGCAGGTATTTAGGCTTATTCTTTCATGTGTCCCCATAAGTTAGCACAATGATTTATGAGGACGATATCAGCAATAACTATTTAGGAAGTAAACAGATAGATGAAAGGAAGGATGAATGAGGAGGTGGATGACATGGGCTAAAGGTAGCACATATGATTAAAATGTAAACTATATCATATCCACATATTGAATCTTTATGTCGTACACCTGAAACTCATAACTCATATAATGTTCTATGGCAATTATATTCCAATTTTAAAATATTTAAACTACACTGAAAATTATCTATAATAGCTCAGTCAATATGTGAAAATTATTATTTTTATTAACTTTTCATCACTTGGCATTTTACAAGGGCTTTGTGTTCTTAAGTTGTGCTCTGCACCCAGTCCGTGAGTGGCACTCCAGGGTCATTATCTACGCAAGCAAACTGGAATTTAAGGAAGCTCAAGGGACTCAAATACCTTTTCCAAGGTGAAAGAAATGATGGACTTCCATTTTCTACCTTTGAACTACAAAATAAAATCACTCAAGGTGAGGATTTCAGTAAAACTCTACACTGAACACCTGTTGCTCTAACTAGGATCCCTGAAGAGAAGGATCATTTTTCTGCATCTAACACTACTTAGCACTCTTCAAAGCCACGGCCCCCACTGTCTGAGCTTTTCTTTAGGGAGAGGAAATGTGACATGTCATTGTACGGCTGTCCTGTCACAGCTCTGCTTCCAGGAAGTCCTCTGCTACAGAACAAATTTCTTTCCTTCTCAAATATATTAACTTTTCCACTTTGTATACAGTGTCCCAAGAAATATAGTTTCTATCTCCTTAAAAAGGGACTCATTTGTTAGACCTTGGGGGAGATGTGGAGTATCAGAAAGCTTTTGATGAAAATTCTTGCAGAGTCGAGACTTGGGGTGACAGAGGGTGTGGCCCTCACAGGATTCTGTGGTTCCCCGAATCTGGTCAACCATGGTACAGCCCAACCTCTTCGTTGTCACACAAAACTCCTAGCATAAAGCCACATGACCCCAAAGTGCCTCAGTATAGTAACAGCATTCAAACAGACATGTTTTAAATAACAATAAATCATTCTTTTGGAGTTTAAAACTTCAAGAAAAATGAAAGTCACATTTTAGTCCTCCAGAGACCACTTCTGGGAGCTCCTGAAGCAGCAGTGAATTCTACATTAGAAACGGAAATGAATCAGCAATATCAACAATGCCTTCGCCCTTTATTTTGCTCTCTCATTCTATCTACCATCTGCCCTTTGCTTTTATAAACACTACAAAAAGGATAATTAGGGCTACAGTTTATATTTTATGAACAGGCATTGCCTACAGCTCTAGATCGGGAAAATGGAACCAGGTGATTCCATATGCTCACAATTTATTTCATTGCCCTCTTCAACTAAAAGAAAATCTTGGACAGTAAAGTGCTTTTCCAGTGTCTGATACAAGCTGAAGAGTTTCCAATCAGACACAAACACCTTTGAAACCAGGGGTAATAGACTGTATCCATCAGTTAAACTGTCACCTGGACAAACATGCTGTTACTAAACAGTTTTTCTTTTCACCAATAGCTATTTGGGGGTTTTGTCATGGAAACTTGTTACCATGTTCTTGGGTGTCAATTACCCCCTAATAAATACAACTGGATTTTCTTAGCCAGATATAAAGATTTTAGAACATAGTGCTATAAAAGAAGGTATCAGGCAAGTTAGAAATCTCCTCTTGATGAATATTTAGATTATTTCAAATGTTGTGCTTAGTAGAAGCAATGCTAAAGTGAATAAACCTGCAGAGAAATCACTGTTGCTTCCCTAATTACAACCTCCCACCGAACTTGATGAATCCGAGAATGACTTTTTATGAAGATATTGACACAAATTGCCAAATTAACCTCCAGAAACGTTGTACCAGTGTGGATCCCTACCAGGTTGTCATATTCCTCTCATTGATCACTATGTGTCTCAACAGATTTATTTTTACTTGCTATGCATACCCGTGTGTTTGTATCCTTTAATAATTACATTTTCCCAGCAAATTCTTGCTGACATGAGAAAGCTATAAATCATTTTTTTTTCATTTACATTCTCATTCGTGGCATGGACTTTGGAGTTCACGTAGTGTAGTATCTCTACTCTAAACTTCAATGTCCTCATTTAAACAATGGGAAAAACTAAAACAGTAACACTTGTGGAACTATTATAGCTACTCACTAAGATAATCCATAGAAAGTATTCACTACAACATCAAAGTGTCAAATAAGTGTCAATTAATAAAATTCAGTAAAATGATACATTGATAGAGCAACCTGACACATTTTCTGAAACCATGTCTGGATCAATGTCACCAACATAGATTCAAGGTCATTCATACTCAGGACGTCGATGGACTTCAGCCAACATTCGTTCAGCACAGATAATCTGCCTAATTATTTCTGGCTGCCACCTATACAATTGTTTGCCCCTACTTGGGATGTGTTCTGTGGAAGTCTACTGGAATCCAACCAGCACCAATAAAAGATATGTGATCTCATCTCTTTAAGCCCCATTTTTCCCTCACTATTTGACTGTCAGGAAGATGAAATTACAGTCACGCACTGCATAAGGACGCTTCAGTCAATGACAGACAACATATGTGATGTTGGTCCCATGAGATTATAATGGAGCTGAAAAACTCCTATCAGTGACATCGCAGCCATTGAAAGATCACAGCACAACACATTGCTCACGTGTGTACGTGTTAATGCTGGTGTAAACAAACCTGCTGCCCTGCCAGTAGTATTAAAACACAGCACGTCCAGTTATTTATAGTTTCATATTTGATAATGATAACCAACGACGATGTTACTAGCTTATGTATTTAGTAGACCCTACTTTTTATCACTATTTTAGAGTACACCCTTTTTACTTATCAGTAAAATGTTTTCTGTAAAACTGTGTGCTCTGTTACGAGGGCAGCAGCCTCATACATCTCGCTGTGTCTCTTGCTTGCACCGAATTCTCGTGCTTGCTTTGATCTCGTGTTGTTTTGTACTGTAACATGTTGTACAGGACGACAGCTGAGGAGCAACAGGCTGTACCATGTACCTGAGATGCATAGTAGGCGATGCCGTTTCGGTTTGTTAAATACCCTCTACAATGTGCTTACATGACGAAATGGCCTAAGGATGCCTTTCTCAGACGCATCCTCGTTAGGCAGCGCATCAGTGTACGCAGACATCTGACTCCTACAATAACTCATCCCCTGGAACAGCAGCTGGCACATTTTTTCAGGTTGTGTATTTCACAAGGGCACCACAGCTAAGAAGTTATAACTCACATCTAACCCATTTGGTTTTTTTTATTATAACATCATCACCTCCAGAGATGAGCGTTTATTTATTAAGACATTTTTCCAAAACAATGCAGTAAAGTTTCTTTTCGTCATCAACTTAATACTTTGAACAACTTTCTGACAATTGAAAATAAAATGTTTCAGAAAGAGCTGCCTTTTAAAAACGCACAGAAAGGGACTACATAGCAGTGATGTTGTCCTCAGCGACCTCGGCTGTTTGCAGAAGTGAGTGTCCGAAGCACTGGGTAAAGTTGGACTCGGCTGTGAATGTGACTGCTTGTTCTGCACCTGAACGACAGTTCAATTAAAGCTTGCTTGTATGGCCTATTGAAAACCTATACAGAAATCTATACCGAGTTATCTTAACCTTCTGCTCCTCTAATCATTTAATTAGGAGTTTCAGCTACATGTTTACAAAAATAAACCTCCTTCTTTTGTTTCGTGATTCTATAAGCGGTTGAAAATGTCTATGTTTTATTCCACTTTCAATGTTATCCTCTCATTTTTCCCCTCATGAGTGAATTGTTAGATGTGGGTGATGAACTCTCATTCTATGAAATAGCTCTCATAGACGTCACCCAAAACAGGGGAGCCAGCAAGCTGTAACTATTCAAAAATTTAATTCAGTGCTCAGGTGTCCAATAGATATGTGCCTCCAGTATTTATAGTTTTCTTAAAAGAGAAAGATGTAATTTTCCACAACTATATTCACAACTATAAATTTCCACAACAATATCAGTTTTTATGTTTGAATGTGACAGTGACACTATTCTAAAAAAAAAAAAAAGAAAGAAAGAAATCTATGAAATATCTTATGGATGCTTATATTTTCCAATCTTAATTAATACAGGCACACCCTGTTTTGTTGTGCTTCATTTTATTGTGCTTCACAGACACCATATTTTTTACAAATTGAAGGTAAGACGTTCCACCAGCAGGACGATCGCGGCTTGCTGAAGACTCAGATGATGGTTAGCATCTTTTAGCAATAAAGTATTTTTAAGTTAAGTACATTTTTTTAGACACAATGCTATTGCACACTTAACAGGTTACAGTATAGTCCAAACAACTTTAATCTGCACTGGAAAACAAAAAAATTGGGGTAAATCACTTTACTGTGATATCTGCTTTATAGTGGTGGTCTGGAACCGAACTTATGTACCTCTGAATTAGGCCTGTGTTGAGATAGTTCCAGCAAAGTCACCAGAATGGTATGTGACTTATTGGAAAAAAAAAAACTGGAAAACTATAATTAAAAACTGTAATCACATCCAAGATAGGAATGTTAAGTGTTGCAACAGGCCAGCTAAAGCACAATCCACAGAAGTCTGTTTACTTAAGTTAACTTACATTTCGCCGCAGAGGGCATTTTATCAGAGTTTTGTAAAACTGAATGAGATTTTTCTTTGGTCTCATCCTTCAGTGAAGATTGATAGAAAAACAAACAAGATTTTCAAATAAGTTGGTCCTAAATAACTCAGCTTCTGCAAGCAGATTAGTAGGAAGCTATGTTTTTCAGTAGCCGCCTGTCAGATGTTGGTCAGAAAATCACAGAGTCAAGGAGTTAGTCCAAATCATTTAAGGGGATCTTCAAAATCAAAAGAGACAATAAAATTTTCAGCTGTATGATGAGTGTGAAGCAAAGAAAAGGGTCCTACCCTACCTCAATTATCTCAATTCATAAAAATGAGGACTAGTTCAAAGCTGTTTCTATCTGCCTGCGATCACATGATATTCAAATGCCTGTTTTACTTTGGCATTAATATGCTCAGACAAAGAGTTTGGTTTCTCTCCTCTTAAGACACAGTGGCTGTTTAAGAGGCTCTTAAGACAAGGGTGACTTTCTGCTGCTCACTAACATACACAATCTTGAAGATGTCTATAAAGATCGAGGCATATTTTCTTACATCTATTGACATTAGTAAGGAACCAAGATTTCTGTAGGTCTATATTTCTCCTCTTTACTGAGCTGAAGAATGAGGAATTGGCACACCAGTATCATGGACATCCAAGCAAAAGCCTTTCTGATTTCCATCCTGTAAGCTCAAGAGCAACGCATCCATGCTTTATTTATCCTTGGAGAGGATTAATTTAAGTTTGATTTCCTTTTTCAGTGTTTGCTTTGGAGGTTGCCACATGTACTGCTGAAACTGACTAGGACTTGGCAGTAAGAAGGCTGTAACGTGAGGTATATCCCTTCGGATTCCCTCGGCCAACTTGGCGAGGCTGTCAGTGGAGGCAGGAGGACAGCTTCAGCTCCCAACGGGAGGCAGAAGACTGAATGAGAAATAAAGTCAAAGTATTTCATTGTTGACCAGGACATTGCAGAGAGGTTGACATACTTAATGTTACACGTGAATGGTGTCCTCCATGATATCAGATATCACCTTTCTTAAGACATGAAGCCAATCAGACTAAAGAAGAGTAAAAATTCAGAATTCTCTTTCTCCTCTCGTGTTGGCATTTAAAAAATGGCTGGTCAGGGTGGAAGTTCAGAAACTAAATCCACATGTAGCCTGAGAGATAGATCCCGAGACATGTTGTTATATTGAAAGACTTGGTTTCTGACTTTGATCGATGACTTTTAATAAAATTTTCCCCAAACTAGGTTGTTTCCACATCTTGGCTCTTGTGAGTAATCCTGCAATGAACACGGAGTGTTAATACCACTTTGAGATCCTGATTTTAATTCTTTTGGATAAATACCCAGAAGTGGAATTGCTAGATCATATGGTATTTGTATTTTTTTAAATTTTTTGAGACATTTTCATACATAATTTTCAAAGCAGCTGCACCATTTTACACTCCCATCAATAGTGGACAAGGGTTCCAATTTCTCCACATCCTTGCCAACACTCATTGTTTATTTCTTGATCATAGTAACTTTTACTTAACAAGCATAGGTGATAGATCATTGTGGTTTTAATTTGTATTTCTTGGATAAATACATAAAGAAAAAGTGGTATATACATACAATAGAAGATTACTCAGTCTTAAAAAAAAAGGAAATTCTGCCATCTTTGATGATATGAATGAACCTTGAGGACATTAGGCTAAATGAAATAAGCAAATCCCATAAGGACAAATACTACATGATTCTACTCATATGAGTGAGGTGTCTAGGATAGTCGAACATACAGAAACAGAGAGTGGAATGGTGGTTGTCAGGGGCTGGGGAGAAAGGTAAGATGGGGAGCTATTATTCAAAGGTTATAAACTTTCAGTTATGCTAGATGATTAAGTCATAGAGACATGCTGTACAACATACCACCTGCAGTTAGAAAGAGCATATTATATACTTAAAAATAATTTTTTCCAAACCAAAAAAGATTTCATTGAAAAACAGATGAAAATTAAAGCTCAAAGCTTTTAAAACATCTACTGACACATTTAAATATATCTCCTGTCCAGATATATAGAAATTTCTTAAGGACGGTAATTATGTATCATAATCATTTCTCTACCTTAAAAACAATAGCATGGTACTGGTGAATCATACATTTTATCTACTACTATCGATTGTCATAATGCTTTAGCACCATGAAAGAGATTTTTTAAATTTCATTTTCACCACAAAAACTTGTCCGCATTAAAAAGCACTGCTTTTAAAATTAAGGACCACACTTAATCTGTGGCTTTGCGACAAAAGATTATAAAGCAGCAGGTGTGGCGTGCCAGGCCAGAGGTTTCCCAAGTACTAAACTTAATGACAAGCCACTCCACTGCTGTCAGGATTTGTCACGTGGATCATTTTCTTAGGGGCCAGCTCATGAGCTCTTTCCCAGCTGAAAAGCATTTGTTTCATCTTCAGCTTCAAGCACTCAAGTAAGTGTTTTCCTTGGCCAGCTACTCATGAACAGCAGTGCCCTGCAGCGTGGTGACCCACAGTCCCACGCCTGTAACCGGAGCCCTAAGCGAGAAGCCTTCTCAACACACAGATGAACTGGGCAAATCAGGGATGAAACAGTTAGCTGGGTGGGCGTTTTTTCCATCTCTATAAGAAACATTTGCAGCAAAACTCTCTGACATGGACACTAAGAACTTACAAAAGCATTGTTTTGAAAGCTTTAGGAAGAGTTTTAAAAAGGCACAACAACAAAAACCTGTGTAGTTGTTTTCAAAAAACATAGCTTTATTTTCTGCTTCTCAGATTACAGTCTAGTGAAAACCTTGGCATCAACTACTGCATTTTAAGGATCAAAAAGTAGGGTCAAGAAAGAATTTTAGACCAATCAGATAGGAGAGCAGGGAAGTGAAGAAGAAAAATATCTGAAAGTCTTTCCTAGTTCACTTGCAAACCAACTCGTTACCTAAAGAACGTATACAACGGTGTTTCAGAGTCACAGAATTTTAGAACTGGAAAGTGCCCTCGGAGATGGTTTCAAGCTTATTTCACAGATAAGCAAACAGGCTCAATGAAGTTAGAAGCCATGTTCATGAATAATTAGAGAAATGAGAGATTTTTAGATTTTTTTGATTTACTACTCTCCCTCTACACAATATTAGGTTAAAAAAAAACATTAGCATAGTGAAAAGTATAAACACTGTAACTTCAAAGATCATAGCATAACACATTACAGACATTCAAGGGCTGTACATTTAGCCATTATACACCGATTTCCTACTCTGTGGGGGCCATTCTGGTATGCGCTAAGAATGCAAATATTAGGAAAAGTTAAGATTGTCGGGAAGAGAAATAAAGAAGCAAAGAGTGGCCAAAACACGGGTAAGTACCTGACAGGAAGACTCGAAACTGCCTTTATGTTAAATAATATTCCATGCACCAATGCAGCACTGAAAATTGAGTGCTGTTTGGGATCGTCAGAGTAGAGTACTCAAGGGCAGGGATGCCTTGAATTGTGTTTTAAAGGATGAGCGCAAGTTTACTTACCAGGTGGGGGGAAAGGATAATTCAGGTAGGTGGGGACATGGTGTGGTCAATCAACAAAGGGAACATCAGGTAGGACAGTGTGACTACTACGAGTTATCATCAGAGGAGGAGGACAGTAGAAGGTGAATTTCAAAACTAGTTAGTGGCCGTGTATGACATACAAAGCAATGATCACTTTAGCTTAGACCCTATTGTTTTCCAAAGTGTGTGTCCTGGAATATTAGTCTCAGAAGATGCTCTATGTAAAAACATCACCATTACCCAACCCCGAGAGGTCACAAATTGTACTAGTTTCAAATATCCAGCAAAAAGGACCTTGAATTCTCAACTTTGGTTTCACCTGGTATTAAGACGAATAATTTCTGAGTAACATTTACATGCTACATAACTGCTACATGGAACACAGTTTGGGAAAGGTTGCTATAAGTGATGGAGAGTCAGTGAGGGGTGTTAAGAGGTCATTTAATCAGACATGTGTTAAAGTACTACACTAGATGCAGTAATGATTCATGAAAGACAAAATGATACCTAAGTGAAGCCATTTAATTCCAGATGGGGATGCGAGATCCAGGAAACTGGAACAATATAATTTAGAGATAATCAATAATAGGGAGTACATAGTGTACGCTGAGCAGAAAGAGCCAGCCCAAAGCAATGAAAACCCTACTTTCAACAATCTTGTCCCTAGAGTTTCTGTGTTCTTAGCATCACAAGATGCTACTACCATCATTCTAGACTCCATTCTACTGGGCAAGTCCTATCATCCAAAAGGCATGAGAAATCATAAAGTGATAAAACAATTGCACACTCCTTCTGTTTGACGCTCCTCCAAATCTAGTCCAAGTCTAAGGAGTGAGCAGTCACATGATAAAATGAATGGTCCTATTAAAAGTGATTGAAACACATTCAGAATCCTTCTAGCTGCCCCCTTGTGTAAGATGGCAGACTGGCTGAGACCTACAGAATGGGGATTTATGGTCCGTATGTTAGCCATTTAATTTAGCAGATCTATGAGCAGTAGTGAGGATGTAAGCCCATCGAGAGAGGCAAGAGCAATGTGTACAAAAGACCTGAGCAACAAAAACAGTTTCCTGCTGTGTATTTCCTCCAAATGGATAATCCATATAAAATAAGACCTTACATTTCATTTCGGCTTGGTAAGTAAATACACTTTTTGAGCACTTATAAAAACTAATAGAAATGGTGAATAGAAAGGCTGAACAGACTTCTCAGGCCAAAAACTTAATCCAAAATATCCAGGAAATTGTCATAATTTGAGATAGTTTTTTTTTTTGTTAACGTTTTCCAGGTAATGAGTCATTTTTCTTTCATTATTTTAGATAATGACTAAATCAGGAGAAAACCTTGCATAGACAATACTTTTTAACCATCGGAAGATACAAATATATATCATAAATAAAACCTAGTTCTTAAAGTTCAACCAATAAAAACTTTTAATTAACATGTAAGTAATAAAACATATTTTGAATGTAAAGCATATTTTGACTCAATTGCTGTTTTCAGGTGGTTAACAACCCATTTCAGCTACTACAACTGATGTATCATCCATGTGATTTCTGCTTTATTTTGTATTTCAAAATAACTGCAGACAATCTATCTGACCCAGCCTGTTGCAGTTCAAGGAAAAGTCCGTAGATGTCAGGTTCATTCACACTGCAAAGAGTGAGAACTGACATCAATACAGTGATTCCCAGGGGCCCTTCCAGAGGTCAGTTTTGGAATCTTAACGATCATCTGAAAAAAAATGTTTGTCTGTCAGAGCAAACAAAAACCTTTCAGTTAACAAAGAAAACTTAACTTCTTATTGTTTTTTTTTTTCCAACAACATAGAGCAACATTAAAATCACCTATAGATATCTGGCAAAATACCAGAATCAACTGAGACAATTATCAATTGTGTTTTGTGGTCAAGAGAGACTGGGATGAAGAACTCTAACACAATGGTGGGGGAGGAGGAGCTTGTGCTCTAGCTTTGAAATGTCATAACTGCCTCCCTCTTACTTTGTTTTAGGTAAAACAAAGAACTCTTAAGTGAAATTCCAAATAGTGTAAGTTCACAGCGCAAGGTCCCCTTCCGAAGAGAAACCTCGGATCCAATCTGGTTGGACTTGCTGTGTATAACTCAACTACCTCTAAAGATCTTTTCTCAACCTGATAATTGTTTTTGTTTTCTTTAATAACCTTGCAACAAATCTCTAAGCAGCCAGTACAGGGTCCGGTCTTTGAGCTATGTACACACAGTCTGATAATACCGACATCATTTATGGCACCTGGAGGCCTTGCAGTGGACCACGAGTTCTTACCCATTCTGCAAGATTGCTTCTCACAATTCTACTTGAATGCTGAGGAAATAGAAATTTAGAAAGAAGCCTGATACCACACAGTTAGCAAGAAGGGAAGCTCTTTTTGAACAAATCTGTGGAATTCTTTAAAGCCTATACTCACTTGTCCCCTCTGTAATATTACAATGCAGTGTGCCTGATTTCCCCATCGCACGCAGACTTATATCCGCACACACGTTCTCACTTGATGATAATCTGCTCAGGGAATTACATGCTTTTTTTACAGCAGGCTGCCACCGATTCACATATTTCTCTGAACGTCTTCCTTTTGGAATTTCAGACTTTAAAATATCAATGGCAGCAAATCTCTGTTCTTTAAAGACATCTTTAGTGAATACTACAGAAAAAATAAATGTAGAGTTAAAATGTATAAATAATATGGGTTATCAGGCTTGGGATACTATATTGGGTCAAAAATTAGCTGTACCTAAAAGGACAAGATTAATTTTCTTCTGTGACTCACAGATGACAATTCCAAGGAGACACAAAACTGTTTAAGCAGTGGTAACAATTCTAGAATCGGTGCACATTCTTGCATGACAATTCTGAAGGATAAAATTCATTTTGAAGAATAATGTCTGCTTAAAAATTTGTTTCTATGTTTCATGGCTAATGTTTACCATCAGTGTAATCATTAAGACTTATTCAAAATTTTTTTTCTAGGAATTAAATAATTAATAGATGACTTTCCTTCTAAAGTATTGTAAGCCAATAGTGAGGATGAGAGTATTACTTTTAGTCTGATTACTTAGCATTTCTTTCTAACTTCAATGGCCTGTAAAGGGTCAAGGAAGCTGTATTCAATATCCTTTCAGCATCTCTCTCCAACCATACTTTGGGTCATCTGAAAAATCTGGTGGGACATTTCAAAAGAGGCTTAAAATAGCAGTAAATACATTTTCCAAAATAGAAAGGAAAAAGACAGGTAGACAACTGACAAGAATTAGATTTAGGAAAATAAATTACAAAATAATTTTTGAATTTACAACTTCAGATTTTACAAGACCCCCTAGAATATAATTTCCATCATAAAGTCTATGAAAAGAGAATCATTTTTAGAAACTAAATGAAAACATTATTAACATATCTAGTGTTAAACCAGAGGAAAAAAAAGAGATGTAATACTGGCCAAAGGTGTTTAACCACATAAAACAAACTCTAAGGAGAGTTTAAAGAATTAAAGCTCTTTAAAACAATACCTCTCTCAAGTGGTTTAAAAACATTACTTACTATTGTTCCTGGAACAAATCCATTTAGAGACATCATGAATCTTGAAAATATCTCTCTTTGTTGTATTCTTATATGGCCAAGCAATAAATATAAAGATACATGCACTAAGCACTGTAGCTTTCTCTTTCCCCAAAAGGCAGGAAAAATAAAGTGGAGGTCCCTATCGTCGACACTATCCAGAGTTTAGTCATGGCATGAATTCAGGCTGCTTTTTTTAATTTTAAGAGAATTTGTATAGCAACTAATATTATTAGCATTAGTAGCTCCTACCAACAGGGATAGCTTCAAACCTACTATAAACGGTTATAGCAAAAGAAACTTTTATTAATGAGATGTTTCTTTGACCCAAGGCACTCAAAATTCTTTTTAAAGGTTATGTATTCCTCTCTGTCCAAATCATTTATATATATTTTTTGGTTCTAATTCAACATTGAGTCTCTAAAGTGAGCCTCACAGCTGACATAACTATTGGTCTTCACTACCCCGACTCATCTCTGGTGGTCACTAAACCTAAAAAAATATCATTCAGAGGCAGAGAGGAGTCAGTTTCAGCTCAACCCAAAGTCTGAATTATGAACTTTTTAATCACAAGTCCTAAAAATTAGAACTATTTATTAGACCAGGATTGGTGTCAGTACATATTTACTATCATCTAATTTCTAAGCTTCTAATATTATGAACCAGTGACTAGAATTTACTATAGTTCATCAATACACCCCTAGAAACTTTTTCTTTCATTTGTTGAAAAAAAAAATAGAATGAAGTACAGGAGGTCTCCAATTTTTGCCATAGAGTAAATCTACAAACAAGGTCATATTTTATCTTATAAAAGAATACTGAGGTTAAAATCAAAGACTTGATGTCAGATTAATAAATAATTAAGATCAAGTCAGGGCTAAAATCTCTGCTTGGAGCCAACAGATAATAAGAAATGACAAAAAGAGATCCCACCTTATTTTTTCTTTTCCCTGATAATGCACATGAGCTCCTACTTGAAAATGGCGAAAAAAATAAGTAAATGTATCTGAACCAAAAAAAGAATAAAGAAACATAGAGAATAGGTACTATTTGATCCAAGCGAGTTCCAGTTTTTTGCCTCAGGTTAAAAATATCCCAAAGTACCAATAGAACATTCCATTAGAAATCACTGAACATAATATTTAAATGGCTGTGGAAAAATGGAAACGATGCCAGAAGAATAAGACAACAAATGGACAAACGTTGTTATGATTTTCAAAAAATGAGCAAGTATAGTCTCCAAACTGTAGATATTACTGTAAGTTATTAAGGGAGGATGTGAAAGTTATAAGCTGAAGCAGGAATCATTAGCAGCTAGCATGACTTTATTACGTACAACTGGCTCCATTTTATTTTTGGACAGGGTTATTACACAAAATAAATGTAGTTGTAAATAGAGTGTGTAGCATATGTGAACTTCTAAGAAAGCAACTCAGAACTATTTAATCAATCTTATGACCAAAACAGTAAAGGTTAAAAACAATTATTTAAGTGGATATTATCAAGTTGAATGTACCAATTCAGAAATTAATGTCAAATTGGGAGGTGGTATTTCTGGCAGATCTCTCTTTGGACTCAGCTGTGACCTAGTCAATAGTTGCATCAGTGACTTATTAAAGAAACAGAAACTTTGTTGAATGAAACATCAGGATCTTCCAATCTGGGTGGTCTTGGAATTAAATTAATCCCCAAACTATAATTTAAAATGACAATTTGTAAAATTTTGCTCAAGGGATTAAAAACTCAAAAGTGCAGAGTTGGGAGGAAATGGCTTAGCAAGGGCAGGATGCATGAAAAAGACTTGGCAGATATTTTGACAGTAAATACGTTATAATCCAATGATATGCATGATGCAGTAAAAGCTGAATTGACACTGACAAATATATAGCCCTAGATATGCCCTAATTTATTAACCTGAAGAATGATATTTATTTGGGGATAATTTAAGTGGGCTATAAACAAACTGTAATCTGTTCATAAAAGAGCATCTAGAATGGTGAACAACTTCAAAACCAGAGCAAATTAGGATGCAGAAAGTTGCAAGATAATGTTGTCCCCACTGTGGCAATGCGAAAAAGCCACATACTTGTGAGCCTTGTCTGAACATTGAGCTCATAAAGCAACCTAAACCAATTCCAAGGAGAGGCAAGAGACAACCTTGGACAGAGTACAGGGTTAGATGTGGCCACCATGCCAGTAAGAAGAAATCAGCTAAAAGTTTAATGGATTTGTAAAGATCACATTTGGACTAGGGGGTCAGTTTAAAATAGCTAAAAGTCCAAGAGACAGGGAGGCTTTTGCTCATTAATATGGTTTTTCATTGGCTTCCACCAGGTGCCCATGATAAACACTGGGCACAAGGGAGAATGGAGAGAGTTTTTTCAGTGGTGTTGGTGTGCGAGAAGTGATCAGCTCCTTCTGGGGGCAGACATGGAACATTCCCTATTTTCCCAAATCTTTCTTTTAATAAAAGTATAAGCCTTAAGCCACTGAGGAAAGAAAAGTACCTTAACATACTGAGGAATAAAGATAGGAATGACAGCCAACTTCTTGTCAGATGCTATGCAAGTCAGAAGACAATAAAGTAGCGTCTTTAATGTACTAAAGAAAACAACTAAAAAAACCTGTCAACCCAGAATCATATACCCCG
Organism: Macroglossus sobrinus; assembly: GCA_004027375.1. Classification (NCBI taxonomy): domain Eukaryota; kingdom Metazoa; phylum Chordata; class Mammalia; order Chiroptera; family Pteropodidae; genus Macroglossus; species Macroglossus sobrinus. The sequence continues at coordinate 264,961 of PVKZ01001687.1, read as the reverse complement.
TGAAAACATCTTTCAAAAAAGTAGCCACAGTCACCACTTTGTAAGACAAACAATCGCTTAAAGAATTTATTATCAAAGACCAAAGGAAAAATAAAAGTCATAGGAAGTTCTTTGGAAAAAAAGGAATATGATAGAAAATATGAATCTTCAAAAGGTAATGGTGAACTCCAGAAAAGATAGAAGCAAAGGTGAATATTAAAGATATTTTTCTTAATCACTTAATCACTTCTAATAGTAATTGAATGTGTAAGCAACAGAGTTACATAAATTGCAAGTTTTACAATATATGTAGAAGTAAAATACACAGACACATAGCATAAAAGTTGGGAGAGAAAATGGATGTATACTGTGGTAAGGTTCTTATCCTATATGTAAAACCCTATAGTATTATTTGAAGGTACACTGTAATAAGCTAATGATGTATACTGTAAATCCTAGAGAATGCCTCCAACAAAAGAATTAAAAAACAGAGGTAACTGAAAAACAAGAGTATCATAAGAGGGAATCATAAAAAACAACAACAAAGCAATATAAAAGAAAGTAGGAAAGAGGAAGAAAAAACAGAATAAGATGAAAAGAAAACTACTAGGAAGATGGTGCATGTGAAGCCGATCAACTTGATAATTACATTAAAAATAAATAGTATGAACACCCCAATTAAAAATAGGTTGACAAGATAACAAATTGATTTTTTAAAAGCAAGATTTAATTTTTAAAAGCAAGATCTAATTTTTAAAAGCAAGATCTAATTACAATGTTGTTAGAAATCTACTTCAAAATTTTTTTAAGAAGCATAGATCAAAGTAAATGGATGTAAATATTAATCAAAAGAAAGCTAGAATTGCTATGTTATTATTGGGCAAGGTAGATTTCAGATCAAAAAATATTATCAAAGACATAGAGGGATGGTTTATAAAGGGGCAATATATTAGAAAGGCATAATAATCCTAAGTGTGCATGCATATAACCACAGAGATTCAAAATCTATGAAACAAAAACTGAAGAGAAGAAATAAAGAATCTATGGTTTAGATAGAGACTTCAACATTCTTCTCTAAATAATTGAAAGAACATGTACATAGAAAACCAGTAATGACACAGAAGATTGGAATAATACTGTTAGCCAAACTGACCTGATTGACATTTAAAGAACATTCAATCCAAAAAAAGCTAAATATATATGGACGTGCACATAAAACTTTTGCCCACATAGAGTTTACTCTGTGTCATTAAAAAAACTCAGTAAATTTAAAAGGACTGAAATCATGCATAGTATATTTCCTAAGCATTGAAATTAAACTAGAAATTGGTATCAGAAGGAAAAAAAGTCTTTAAAATCCCAATATATTTATAAATAGAAATTTTTTAAATATTTAGAAATGACACAGAAATCACAAGCAAATTGAAAAAATTGGGAATTAAATGAAAATACATATCAAAACTTGTGAGATGCAGCTAATATAATAAGTAGGGCTTTTTTGTACTGTCAAATGCTTAAATCAGAAAAGAAGAAAGCTCTTAAATCAATAATCTAGTATCTACCTTAAGTTACTAGAAAAAGAAAAGCAAAATAAGCAAAAAAGAAAGTAATAAAGAGCAGAAATTAAAATGAAAAAATAATAGAGAAAATGACAAAATCTGGTTCTTTAAAAAGGTCAAGAAAATTGCTAAATTTTTAGCCGGGCTGATATGCAAAGATGGAAGAAGAAAGGGTAGGGAAATAAGGAGAGAGAAAGAATGAAAAAATTACCAATATCAGGAATGAAAGAGGCACATCATTACAGATCTTACAGACCCGAAAGGATAATAAGATAATATTTTGAAAACCTTTAGACCAATAATTTTGATTAAAATAGATGAAACTGACAAATGCTTGAAAGACATCAATTACCAAATTTTATTAAAAAAAAAAATTAACCTGAACAGCCATTTCCCATTTAATTAAATGTTCTGTTAAAAGACATTTGCACAAAGAAAACTGCAGGTCCAGAATACTTCACAAGTGAAGCCTACCAAACATTTAAAGAAAGAAAGAACACCAACTCCACATACGTTTTTTTAGAAAATGCAAGATAAATGAATACTTCCTAACACATGTTAGGAGATCAGCAATACCCTCAGGCCAAAACCAGACAAAGCTACTTCAAGATAAGAAAAATGACACACCAATATCCTATTTTTTATCCTCAGTATGGCTTAAAAAAAAAATCCTTAACAAAATAGCAAACTGAATCTAGCGATATGTGAAAATGATCATATATCATGGGCAAGCAATTTTTCTCCCTGGGAATACAAAGTTGGTTCAACACTCAAAAAGTGCTTAATTTAATTCAAAAGACTAGCAATTAAACCATATAATCGTATCAATGGATCATCAATAGTGGCAAAAAAAGAGCTGACAAAATCCAACATCCATTAATAATAAGAACTCTTATCAAACTAGGATTTGAAGGAAATATCTTCAACCTGATAAAGAATGTATATGAAAAACAAAACAAAACAAAACAAAAACCTTCAACAATACAATTAATGGTGAAAGACAGTTCTTTTTTCCTCTAAGACTGGCAAGGATGTACGCTATCATCACTTCTATTCAATATTGTACGGGGTCCTAGATGTTGCAAGAGAAGGCAAACAAACAAAACACACACGTTAGCAAAAAGAACTTAAAATTGCCTGTACTTGCAGATGACACAATCATATACATAGAAAACTTCAAAGAACTGACAAAAAAAGCTACTAGAACTAGTAAATGACCTTGGTAATAGTAATTTGAAATTATATTTGTGTCATCCTAAGACCGGCAAGTGAAGGATAGAAAGATGTAAATGACTATTTCAATATCAAAGACAGCTTCCTAATGGTCAGACAGATGGAAAAATTACATAAACTGTCGGGGCTTCAAGAAACGAAAGTTGTTCCACCCTGGAATGGAGAACTGCTTGAAAGGAATTTGAAGTGAAAGAAGCAAGATTCTCCATCTTAGACCAAGCCGCAATTTGTCACAGGAAATGCTATAAAAATAAAGAAAATTGGGACCAGAAGTATTTCAAAATTGTTAGATTACACTCCGTGTTCTACAAAGTGGGCATGAACGTGCTGTATGCTTATGTGAAAAGCCTGAGCGCATTATCGAGTGTACATATGTCACCTAATAACCCAACTCGCTGTGTCGTAAATTTGATCTCAAGCTGATGTGTGCGCGGTAATAAACATCAAATGAACAATAATGTTGTTTGCCTTCACGCAATTTTAAAGGAGTCCGGTGAGATAAATTGGATGGCTGTACATCCCTTAGGAAATCTACAAGGAAGTTTGAGCACATACTTTTTTTTTTTTTTCCTTAATAAATTTATCTTCTGCAAGTCCCAGCATCCAAGTCCTTTATACAGAATTTTGTTCGGCTTCAGTGACTGGTAGTAATGACAACTGTTCATTTCTTTGTGAAAACTGAGAAAGCAAACAAGCAAAAGAGGAAGAAATTTACTCTTCAGAAGAATGAATGGTAAGAATTAAAATATTTCTATCAAAGCTTGGCCTAGCACTGAGAATCCCTGTCTAATGAGAAGGCTCTTGCTGATGGAAGTGTGACTCGTTCCTCAGGGAGTTAGAGCAGAGAAAATAAAGAGGATAACCAGACCTCTTCATTCTATAAATAACATGCTTCTGGGTAAAAACCGTGATGGTGGCACAGAATTCACTGTCATGCATTTTTCATAGTCATTTAGATGATAAAAGCAATTGTGTCAAATGCAAACTATAGAAAATATCTAAAGCAAAGTTTATAGTTTCTCCTATAGCCAATATCTCCTCCACAGTATAAAAACTATTAACAATTTGGTATGTATCTTCTATAATACAGGCATATCTCAATTTATTGCACTTTGCTTTATTGTACTTGGCAGCTATTACATTTTTTATAAATTGAAGGTTGGTGCCAACCCTGCATCGAGCAAGGCTATCGGCACCATTTTTCCAACAGCATGTGCTCAACTCGTGTCTGTCACATTTTGATAATACTCACAATGTTTCAAATATTTTCATTAGTATTATATAATAGTTCATTAATATTATTATATCATGGTGATCTGTGATCAGTGACCTTTGGTGTTACTAGGGTAATTGTATAGGGCCACAAACCACACCCATATAAGACTTCAAACTTCATCTAGAAATTTATGTGTTTTGACTGCTCCACCAACCAGCCACTGCCCTGTCTCTCTCCTTCTCCTCGGGCCCCCCTATTCCCTGAGGCATGACAATATTAAAATTGGGCCAGGTAATAACCCCACAACGTCTTCTAAGTGTTTAAGTGAAAGGAAAAGTCACATGTCTCTCACTTTAAATCAAAAGCTGAAAATGATTAAGCTTAGTGAGGAAGGCACGTTGAAAGGTTAGAGAGGCTGAAAGCAAGGCCTCTTGCACCATTTAGCCAAGTTGTAAATGCAAGGGGAAAGTTCTTGAAGAAAATGAAAACTGCAACTTCCTGAACATACAAATGGTAAGAAAGTGAAACAGCCTAATTGCTGATACGGAGAAGGTTTTAGTGATCTGGATAGAAGATGAAATGAGTTATAGCACTCCCTTTCGGCCAAAGCCTAATCTAGAGCAAGGCTATAACTTTCTTCAGTTCAGGGGAAGCTGAGAGAGGTGAGGAAGCTACAGAAGAAAAGTTTAAAACCAGCAGAGGTTGGTTCATGAGGTTTAAGGAAAGAAGCTATCTCCATGACAGAGTGCAAGGTGCAGTGGCAAGGGCTGATGTCAAAGCTGTAGCCAGCTGTCCAGAAGAGCTAGCTAAGACAATTAATGTAGGTGGCTCCACTAAACAAGAGATGTTTAATGCAGATGAAATAGTCCTATATTGTAGGAAGATTCCATCTAGGACTTTCAGAGCTAGACAGGAAAACGTGTCAAAGGACAGGCTGGATTTTTTGATAGGGGCTAATGCAGCTGGTGATTTTAAGCTATAACCAATGCTCACTTACCATTGTGAAAATTCTAGAGCCCTTAAAAATTATGCTAATTTGCTCGGCCAGTACACTATAAATAGAATAACAAAGCCAGAATGACAGTACATCTATCTGTTTCCAACATGATTTATTGAATCTTTTAAGGCCACTGTTGAGATCTACTGCTCAGGAAAAAAAAGATTCCTTTAAAAACATGACTGCTCATTGACAATGCACCTGATCACCCAAGAGCTCTGATGGAGATGTATAATGAGACTAATGTTCTTCTTATACCTGCTAACACAACATCCATTCTGCATTTTGATCCCATGGATCAAAAAGTAATTTTGATTTTTAAGTCTTATTTAAGAAACATAGTATGCAAGGCTATAGCTGCTATAGATAGTGATTCTTCTGGCCAAAGTATATTGAAAGCCTTCTGGAAAGGATTTACCACTCTAGATCTCATCAAGCACATTTCTGATTCATTGGAAGAGGTCAAAAGACCATAAGTAGCCAACCATCATGGATGACTCTGAGGGGTTCAAGACTTATTGGAGGAAGTAACTGCAGAAGTGGTGGCAACAGCAAGAGAACTAGAATTAGAGGTGGAGCCTGAAGAAGTGACTTAATTGCTGCAGTCTTATGATGGAGCTCGAACAGACGAGAAGTCGCTTCTCATGGGTGAGCAGAGAAAGTGGTTTCTGGAGCTGGAAACTACTCCTGGTGAAGATGCCGTGAAGACTGCTAGAATGACAACAAAGCATTTAGGATATTACATAAATTTAGTGAATGAAGCAGAGGTCTTGTTGGAGGGGACTGAATCCACTTATGAAAGAGGTTCTTGTCCCGGCCCGCGGGACCACTAACGGGAGCTCCGACCAGAAGTGAGACTCGAGGTGATAATCTGCAAGAGAATGGGGGACAGGAGACGCAAAGAGTGGAGGCAAGACAAAGTTCTGATCAAGCCTCATTTATTGTAGGTAGGGGTAGAGTATATAAAGGGGAGGATTTGCATAATCACAGTTGCCTTGGATATTGAACCGCAGAACATTCCATTTCCTTATATGACCCAAAAATGCAGAAGGGTCCCGGGAGAGGAGGGGGCTGCAAGGTCAGATTAGTTTAAGCAAATGGCTCAAGGGGCCCAGGGCAAGTCAGGGCATGTCAGGGCAACTGACCTTATGCTGTCTATCCTATCAGATAGCACAGGGCGAGGCAGACCCTGTCCCAAGGCGAAGTTGCCTAGATCTCAGGTATGAGAACCTTGATAAGAACGGCTCCCAACAGGTTCTACTGTGGGTAAAGTGCTATCAAACAGCATCACACGCTACAGAGAAATAATTTGTGAAAGGAAGTCAACTGATGTTGTAAACGATACTGTCTTCCTTCAAGAAATTGCCACAGCCACCCCACCCTTCAGCAACCACCACCCTGATCAGCCAGCAGCCATCAGCATGGAGCCAAGACCCTCAACCAGCAAAAGGATTATCATACCCTGACAGCTCAGACGATGGTCAGCATTTTTTAAGCCACAAAGTATTCTTTAATTAAGCTATGGACATTGTTTTTAAACATAATGTTGTTGCACACTTAAAAGACTATAATTTAGTATAAACATAACTTTTATATGCACTCAGAGACAAAAAAAATTGTGTAACTCACTTTATTGCGATAGTCACTTGATTGGGGTGGCCGGGAAATGAACCTGCAATATCTTTGAGGCTGTTTTAACTTTTCTTATAAAAAGATATATACATATAATTGCTTATATTGGGATAAAATTATAATTTGAAATTACCATTTAATAATATATCAAAAACAGTCTTCCAAGCTGATACAGATGGACCAGACTTTACAGCACTGCCGAGTTTCAGACTATGGATACAACCCTGCTTATATTATCATTCTCCTTCTGAGGGTCATTTCGTTTGTTTCCAGACGTTTCCCATTCCAAAAAAAAGTTGTGATAAACAATTTTGTTTGTATTTATGTGATTTGTGTTTGTATATTTTAAAAATCGAATGTTTTTATTTGTTTTTAGATAAGTCTCTGTGAATAACGAGTGTCCACATTTCGATTGTCCAAAGCGTTGCCAGGTCACGAGGCCTCATGCCTACACATTCCCACCAACAGGGTATAATAGTACTTATTTTCCTTCATTCTTACAAGCCCTGAATTCTAACCAAATTTTAAGTTTTAACAAATGGTTGGAACTTGTGATTTTATTATTGTTTTCCTAATTATCCAGAAGATTAAGTAGCTTTTATTTTTTAGGGATCATCTGTTTATATAATTTGCATATTTTTTCTCTTTAGTTGTTTTGACCTTTTGTTGTTTGGATTATCATTATGTTTTCCCAGTCTATCATTTGTATTTTGATCTTTTATGGGGGTGACTTGGTCAGAATTATTTGTTGCAAATACATCTCAGTCTGACTAGTTTAAACAGAAAAGGAATTTATTAACGATATTAGATTGATCATAAAAGCTACAAGAGAAACAAACAGCCAATCTCTGAGGTTACAAAGCTAGAGAAAATGTCCTAATTAAGTTGCTCCATTGTTCCATTGCATACTCTGCTTTTTCCCAAGCTCCAATGAGCCAAATGTCGCTACCATCCCTTATTCCAACAGCTGGATGTTTCTCTGTCCCTCTCAACATTATTGAGCCCGTGAGGTACCTCTTTCTTCACAACATGCTTTTCTGAATCAGAATTGGAATGGGTGCATCTTCACCAAAAAGCCAAAGTCTCAACATTAGCTTCAAAAGAGCCTAGCAAAGTGGATTTCTGGCTTCTATTTTAGAAAGGCAGAATTAATAAAAAGGACAATTCTCTCAACATCTCAATGACATTCAGAATTTGTTGGCCAGCCAGTATACACATAAGATGTCCATTACATGAAGTCTTGGCTTCACATCTATTTTTAAATTTCATGAAATCAAAGTAAATCATTTTTTTCTTAATATATTTATGACTTTGGTCTTGCTCGAAAAAAAAAAAAACCATCACCACATGATTACACAAATATGCCCTTAGTGTCTTCCAAGACTGTTGTGGTCTTATATTGTAGCATTCAAGTTTTGCATTCATCTGTTATTTATAGTTATATAATGAAGTATGAATATAATTATAATCTCTTCCAAAAGCACAACCAATTCTTCTAATTTCATTAATTAAATAACACATAATTTATTCCCTAACTTAGAATGTCATCTTTAATTGCATGTTAAATGAACTCTATTTATTCTATAAAATTGTTTGTTTATTGCAGGCCAATATTATACTATTTTGTTTAAAGTAGCTTTGTACTAGGTTTTCATATCTAGTAGGGCAAGTTTCTTTGCGGTTGCTTCATTTCAAAATATTCTTGGCAATTTTCATGTTTATTCTTCCATGTACAGATTAGAATCACTTATATGTTCCAAAAGAGAGAAAAAATAAATTCTGATTGGAACTATGTTAAATTTATACATTAATTTCAAAAGAAGTGACATTTTTATATTAAGTCTTCTTATTCCGAACATGGTCTGTTTTTCCATTTATTTGGATTTTGTTTTATATCCCTCAATATAATTTTATAGTTCTCTTCATAGACTCTTTCTCATTAAATTCATTCCTAGGCATTTCATGGCTTTTCCTCCCATATTATTATGAATGGGATCTCTCTCCGTTTTCATAATGTCAGTTTGACCCATTTTTCTAACTCCATCTGATTCTATAATATATAAAATGGTATAGTCTACCCTTCATTTAAGTAATTCTCAGAGTATTCTATAGTAATAATTTAATCTTTTTATGTAAAATGAGGTTGACTGGACACATGACCATTTTATATTTTTAAAAGGATTGTCTTATTATTTGGATTTATTATTTTTTCAAATTGACACATCTATTGGATATTAAATGTCTGGAGTTTGTAGTTCCCTTTTTTTTTTTTTTTTTTGCTGTAATAGCAACTGCGTGTCTGTGCACATTTCTTACTACTTACTAATGTACCAATGCTGTCTCGCACTTTGACATGTTCATAAATTGCTGTGACTCACATGAACCTATGCATTCGCAACACTTCAAAGTTTATTTTGAATTCGACCTAAAAATTTAAGTCTTTAGCAAATATTGTGAAATTATCTGTTTCTCTATATAGAACCTACAGTTGTAGTTTCTACTGAAAACCAAAAGCTGAATTTCTAAATTGTCATGAACTCAGGTCAGCCCATAGAGATTTTTTTACTTAATTTTAAAATGCTGATAACATTTTGAACAAAAGAAGGATTACAGACTCACATTTACACAAAAATTATTCTGCCCCTTGGCACCAGCCCTGCCGAGCTCTGCTGACGAAACATGCTCTATAGCATATAACACGCCATAGACAGTTAACAGCACTACTGGATGCAACAGTAACCTGTGTCAGATAATCCAATTTTGGGTCAAGTTTTCTAAGTCATTTGTCTTCTTGCGTGTGCAGTTTCAGCAACTATAAAATGAATAAGTCAGCCTAATGGGCACCAGCATCTCTCAGTCTTTTTGTTCCAAAATACCAAGTTTTGAAAAAGGACTCTGTTGCTCCCTCAAAACCCATGGGTAATGGTTGACATGTCTGAATCCACAAAAACAGAATGATTTCAGACGTGTCGACACCACCACTTTCAGGCAAACTGACCAATCATAGCGTGTTTATAAAGACATTTTGCCATAGCCTGGATCATGGCTGATTACGACACCACACATAGGGTAGTGCTGATTAATGTAGTCAAAAGTTGTATTTCTATGTCACTTCTGATGTCATAGAAAGCAATGTTATCTTTGCTTACTTCCACGCCCCTGGACCAGTTAACACAGGATGTTCAAAAGTAACTTCGACTAAAATGCTTGCTGACATCAGAAGTCATCTGAATGTGGCCACACCAGGAACCCGTGTGTTTCTGAAGGGGGCACTCGACACATGCCATGGCACATTAGCCAAATCTCAGTTTACAGCCAGATCCATTTGAGCCACATTCTGAGAAATTTTCTAGCATGTACATAGTATGAAAATGCAAAAATGAATATACACAAAATTTTCAATATGCAGTATATTCTAGAGACTTATAATTACCAAACCCACATGTGCATATCTAAATAAAGTAAGGCTTATAGTAGAATCCTATTACATGATTTTTTAAATCTAAAATGCAATTTTAAGTCCTACTCTTCCAGAATTTATCCAATACACACAGAGAAAAACCACAAAAAATGTTAGACAATATTTCTCATATTTTAATGTTCCCAGGAGCCAAAGTAGGCTCCTATTTTTCTAATCAGAAAGTTCTCTCTGTTTCAGAAATTCAAGCTTTGGGGAATAGTTAGAAGTTTAAATAACCTTGAATCCTTCAGGTATTAAATTCAAGACAAAAATAAGCCATAACTAATAGACACCAAGAATATTAAAATAGAGAGACAGCTACCAAATATGCATCAGGCATTCAAACTATAGGAGTCTATGGCTGATGCTAAGTAGATTGTTAAAAAAGTTTTGGGGTTTTGTTGTTGTTGTTTTATAAATTTCCCTCATATATAGAATTAAGGGCAGATCATCCTCTTTTAACCTCATCCTTGCACAAATGAATTGCCAGGCTCCTTTTTCAATGATGTAAATGAGCCTAACTAAACACCCTCTATTTATACATCAAGGTAACCATGTGAGAATTACCATGTTCTTCTGGCCTAATTCAAAGAACCATTTAGGGGTATTTCAAGGAGTTATGGACCCTTGCCCTAGAGTAAAAATAAACAAACCCTTCTTTAAGAAATAATTGGTTCCACTGTCTGTGGGAATGAAAACCAGTTTACTTAAGTCTAATGAGTTTTCTATTTGGTGTATTTGACTCAAATGAATTAAAATAGACATTTGCATGACCATAAACTCATCTCCATGTGTTGACAGGTTCATTGCTGCTAAATGGTGTTTACTGCTTTTTCAGGTTTGCAGTCAAAGTCATTTATGTTTTTGGTAAAATTTCAGGGCAAGTTTCTGTGAATAAATACCACACTGAGGAAAAGTAAAATCAGTTTGGTCATGCAAAGTCAGGAAAACTGAAGGGACATGTCATTTCTGGTGGCTTCTGTGCAGAACTCCCCAGAGGGTAATGACAGGATCACTGCAGATAAATACAGGGAGGACAAATGGATACGACAAGCCTATTTTATTTTGTTAACTTCTTCCATGAAAGGCGACATCTTTGAGAAGATGAAATCATCTTCATATTTTATCCTGCTTTTTATTGGATGATGGCTCTCACAGCATATCTCCTTTAATTTTAATTTTACTCCTCAAGAGCTTAGATGGTCTTATAACACGTTGTACCAGATGGATAAAAGGCAAAGCTACTTGGTAAATTCTGATAACCTTTCCATCATAAATATAATCCCTATCAGGGAAGTCAAGTCCATAGGTCACAAGTCCTTTGACAAGGGACTCTGAATAAAGGTTATCAGCAATTGCAGATAAGCTCCTAAATGAAATTTTAAGGCCTTTCTTTCCTATGGGTAATAGCACAAACTCCCAAATTTAAAATGAAATAGGCTTACAAATTGTGCATGAAGCTAGAGGCAAAAGGGTTGGCCTAGAGCTTAAGAAAAATCCTTTGTCCTCAATGAAGGATGCTAGAAAGGAGGAGGAAAGAGGAGCCCAAAGGGAATGCAGAAAGTACTCTGGTAGAGGTAGTCTCCAAGTATGGCTATAACTACATGACTGAAAAACAGTTGATCAGAGGGGGACAAGACCTCTTAATTATCAAGGCAATCGCTGCTTCAAAGAAAGAGTGCTACATTCAGAAGATGTAGAAAAAACTTGTCACCTAACGTGGATTAGTCATCATCTTCTACCCAGCCATCGCAGGAGCTGTTTCTGCCCTAGCCAAAGAAATCAGAGAAAATCAAAAGTGAGGGGTAGGAGAAGGAGACTCATGAAGAAGAAATGAAGAAGTGAAAACAGAAATGCAGATACAAACATGGGTACTCAGGTAGATAGAACAAGCTGTAAAAAGAAAAGACAGATCTGAGGGAAATAAGATGTGGAAAGAAGATATGTTGGTGTTTATATTTCAGGTTAATGTAAGAGAAAGAAAAAAATGCAAACAATTTAGGGTAAGTAGAGGAAAACTTCATTTACAAATAACGAAGAAAGGAAGCAAATGCAAATTTCATTCCCGATAAATTATAAAACAAAAAAATTCAGGTTTGTGTTCAATCTCATAAACGAAATATGAAAAGAAATTTGTTAAGAGGCCTTAATCTTCTCCTATTTAAATATGGATTATATATGGATCTATAATAACATTTCAGCACAAATTAGCAAGATGGCATGTTATTATAATATGTCCTTGAATTTTGACTGCACCATGTCATAGACAAGAACTAGGCAAATTTCAGAGGTCGGTGTCAGGAAAAGATTTAGCAGCTGATGAGGGGTAACTTTGGGGATGAGTGATAACAGCGTTTAGGTTCATCAAATAAAATAAAGTGTGGTCTGGGAAGCATTAATTTAGAGAGCAGGGAACGGGTACCCTGTTACTCAGGTGCACTGTCATAGCTGAGGAAAGCAAGATATGAAATAACAGTCTAGCCCAATGCAGAGAGAAAACACAACAGGGGAGAATCACAAATTAACACAGACAAGAGCAAAATCTGAAAGAATGTATCAGACCATTAAACCGGGGTAGGTCCTGTAGTCACCAGGTATCAGACACAATGCTAAAATGGGGGCTCAGGCACAGGATTTCCTAGAAATTAGACACCAGGAAGAAAGCAGATCACAGTCTACTTTAAATTAAAAAAAAAAAAAAACTTTCACAAGTAGGCTATATTAGCACATTGTGGTTGAATGAAATTTTATTTTGCTTTACGGGGGTATAACTGATATACAGTTAAAGATATATATTTAAAATGTACAGTTTGATGAGCTTTAACATGTGCATATATCCTCGAAATCATTACCACAGTCAAGTAAATGAACATAACCATCATCTGCCAGAAGTTTCCTTGTGCACCTCTGTAATCTCCCCCTTCCTCACTGCTCAATGTTCCGAGGTAATTAATGATCCACTTTTAGTCACTAAGATTAGTTTGCATTCTCAGGAAATTTCGAGTCATACAGTACACTTTTGTCTGGGGTTCTTTCTCTCAGCATGATTATTTTGAGATTCATTATAAAGTTTATTCTTTTTTTTCCTGAATAGTATCTCATTGTGTGGATATTTCACAATTAGTTTGTTCACTAAACTATTGATGAACATTCGAGTTATTTCCAGTTCTATGATATTATAAGTAAAGCTGCTATAAACATTCATGTACAGTCTTTGTATGGAACATATTTTTTGTTTCTTTTGAGTAAGCACATAGGAGTGGAATGGCTGGATCACATGGTAGGTGTATGTTTAACTTTTTAAGTAACTGCCACATTTTTTTAATTGGATATAGCATTGTATTTCTCCTAGGAGTGAGAGTTCCACTTGCTCCATGTCTACACTTAAATTCAGTCTTTTTAATCTTTTTAATGTTAACAATCCTAATAGGTCTGTAGTGATGTCTCCTTGTGGTTTTAATTAGCATTTCCCTGATGACTAATGATTTTGAGCATTTCCTCATGTATCTTTTTGACACTCATTCATATATCTACTTCAGTAAAGTGTCTGTTCAAAGGTTTTGCCAACGTTTTATTAGGTTGTTGGTCTTTTATTATTGAGTTACTCTTTACATATTCTAGATTCAAGTCCTGCTTTTTTTTTCTTAACAGTGTCTTTTAAAAAGCAAAAAGTTTTAATTTTAATCAAGTCCAATTTATTGATTATTTTTATCAGCTGGATTTTGTGTGTCTTATTTAATAAATTTTGGCAAACTCAAGGTCACTAAGTTTTTCTCTTATGTTCTCTTGTAAAAGTTTTTGTTTGTTGTTATTGTTAGTCTTAGCTTTTACATTTTGTTTCATCATGTATTTTGAGTTATTTCTTTTGTATATAGTGTAAAGTAAGGATCAGGATTAATTTTGTTGAACTATCCAATTGTTCCAACAGCATATGTTATAAAGATTACCCTTTCCCCATTGAATCATCTTGGCACATTTGTCACAAATCAGTTGTCCATGTCTATTTCTGGACTCTGCTCTATTCTACTGATCTATTTGTCTGTCTTTGCATTAATTCACACTGTCTTGTTTCCTGAACCTTTATAGTCTTGGAATCAGGCTGCAGTCCACCTCTAACGACTGGACACAAGGTCAAAAACCAGACAAAAATAAGTATCATTTGATAAAGGGGCCTACAGTACTCTGTTGGAGCTTTTTCAGTTTCACCAGCCAAAGCCAGGATTGGCCCTGGAGACCAAGTGGAGCTAATGTTACAGAGAGAACCAAAGCAGTCCCAGCCACAAAGTGGAAGCACAGAGAGAAGACGAGTACAGAGGAGTAAGTAGGGCCTGTAAATATTTGACCTCAGACTCTCAGACATAGATTGATATGCTGTTAGAATAACCAACTCAGCATCTTTTTTGATGTAGTACCATCTAGATGATGCGTAAATGGTCCACTGCAGTTATACTTTTGTAAGAAAAATATCTAAAAAGCCAAGCCACAAGGACACTTTTGGATGTCTACACACTACCAGAAACAAACATAATAACCTAAGCACACAAACAGGAGAGTGAGACAAGTTTAACTAGTTAACTTAAGTTTAACTGCCAACATGTGATGGTCTCTTTTCTTCCTTTTTATCCTCAGGATCTCGTAACATGAATTTTGCTTAGCTGTTCTATTGTTCCCTAGGTCTACATGCAGCTTTTAAAACAATAAGACTTGTTTGTATCAATAACTCAAACCAATAATATACTAATTGAGCAACCAATAAGGAAGCCTTGTTAGATTTCCAATGTCAAAGTATACATGTACTGCAATAAAAAGAAAATAAGTATATCAAGAAAGGAAATGAAAATATGGACATTTTCTTAAAAGCATAAGAAAATTCTGGCTCTAAAGAAAGTTGAAATTGACTTGGCTGGGGCTCCGATGTGCATAGTCTGAGACAATAAAACAGTCGCAGAGGCTGAGTTCAAGTGGTCATTTCTCCATAGTTTCCAGGGAAGATCATTTCAGCGGGAGTTTACTGTTCAGCAGAAGTCTCCAACAGGGCATGAGGCTAGAGGATGGGAGTTACTGTGTCTAAGGGAGCCCGAGTAGAAAAATTAGCTTCCCACAAATGCATATGGGAGTTGGGAAGAGAGACTTTATCTTGCAGGAATGTGGCCCCTTCAATTGGCCAGGTTTGAACCATCCTGGGGCCTGATCCACTTGGCTCTGTGAATACTGAACAGTTAAGCTGGGTTTTAGTTCAGAAAGGATAAAATAATTGCCACAGGAATGTTGCAGAGATTTTAAAACTATAGAAATGGCCATATTATCAGAAGAGAAAACGCTTCTTGAAAGACTAAAGCCAGAGTTTGGTGCCCATTCATGTGGATCTAATTATAATCTCTTTATTTTTGCATCTCAGGTTTTATATATATCATTTCCCCTGTACTTAAAACGTGGACTTCTGTGACAAGCAGTTGCTTTCATTTCCAATTCAGATGCAAAACAAAACAAAACAAAACAAATTAAAAAACCAAAAAACAAACAAAAAAACAAGGCCCAATGTTGAAGGCACCACATAGAATCCTGCAAAACTCATAAATTCAGCATCCTGACTTCAATTCCTGGATGACTTAAATATTAGTGAAAACTCAGTTTAACACATATAGTAGTCACATCTAATAATGAATGTGTTCAAGGCAAACTAAATTCAGTGGCAGATAGGAATAGGAAAATGAAGACGTAAGTATTCAGAAAGTGGCCATTCATTCTATCCACTTAGTGTTCATGTTTCCTTTATTAATATTTTTATTGGAGATGTGTGCTGTGGCATGTGTTAATAACGAATTGTCACACACTGGTCTCTCAGTACCTGCTCTCATCTCCAGGCTTTCAAGAGGTTGCATGAAAAAGTAGAAACAACAAGACACCTGGTTTCAAATTCTGGCACAGACACCCTCAGCTCCAGGAGCTCTGGCAATGTACCTGAACTTCTCACCCTTAATTTATTCATTTGCAAAATGGAGGTGCCATAGACTACCTGGGCTGTGGTAAAGATTAAAAAAAAAAATACAACCTATATATAGCATTCAGCGAGTTGTCAAAACACTCCAGTAAATGTTACTAATTCCTCCATTCACTCTTCCTCGATCACTGGTACAAAATAAACTAGATTTTAAAATGTTCTTTCTGGGCTCTTACCATTGCCTACTATATAATATTGGAAAGAAATAAGCATAAAAGGGCAAACTATGTTAATTCACTGCATCCGCCCTGAATTCTTCCTCAGCACTCTTTCTTCATATCCCTGTTCTTTCTAGCCATTTAGTTTTGTGGCCTCCTGGATTTTAGACTTTGTTGTGGTCTACCATTTCGATCTGGGAGGTAACATAATATGAGACAGCTTGGAAAACTGATGGTTGCCTCTAAGTATCGCGAGAGAGCAAGAAATAAAAGATGCTGTGCAGGGGAGTGAGAACGCTCGATGTCTGAGGCTCGTGTTTACGTCCACAGCAGAACATTTACTGGTTTGATTTTTCTGAGTCTTAGTTCCATACATTAGAAGTGTGGATAATAATGCTCATCCTATGTAAGCCATAAGGATTTATGAGAATCAAATGCAATCATTTGTGAAATTTCTTTTTTAAGTGTTAAATACATTTTAATGATCGACACTGTTCTTGTCATTATAAGGTTACACCGACGAAATTCTGTTGCTCCCATTGTCATCTTGCTTCCACCCTGAAGTCAGTCCAACAAATTTAATGTAGAACTTCCACAGACTTCGAGCTTACCAGAAATGACCTCAAAGGACTTTCAACGGGTGCCAGACTAGATTTGTGGCTGTCCTTTATACTGTTATACCAACTGATGCCTTCAATGGTATGAGATGCGAGGCATGTGCTATTATCCTCACTTTATGAATGAAGACCTTGGTTAGGAAGGTTGATTTGGATCAACAGACAAAATGAGCACACATTATCTCTGGCCAGTCCAGTCCCTCAAAAAGCGATCTGAACCCCCAGTGAATTCCAGAATCAACCAGGCCACTCCAGACCCCTGAGTTTTCTGTGGGTATCATATACTCCCCAGAGCATTGTCACCTGGGCTCACCATAGCACAATCTAAATCTCCGAGACACGTAGTCCAAAATGTCATGACATGTGGAGGTCACAGTCATTTGTTAGTATCACATGGTGACACGCCATTAACATTATAACAGAGAGAGAACTTTAGGAGACTGCAAAATAACAAAATAAGTTAAATCAACAACGTGGTGCTTAAACATCTCCAGCAATACTGAGGCTCTAACACAGCTGAAAATGATTTGAGGAATAAAATCAGCCGAGGAGAATGTCTAATTTCCATTAATGTGGGAATATCTATTCTGCATTGCCATTGCCAGGGAGGCAGCTTTTGAGACGGTTTTTAAGCCTGGTTCCAACTAAACTTGGTGAAAATGAATTCCTGGCCTTGTTTCAAGTTCTTCCTCCTGGAGCCAGACTGTCTGGGTGCAATTCAAAAGGTGACCACGTACTAGCAATCTAACCTTAGGCGAGTTCCTTAACAGTTTTATGTAAGTTTCTTCATCTATAAGATGGGGCAATAACGAAGCTACCTCATTCAAGTAGTATAAGGATTAAATTGGAAGTAACTGCAATTCTAGATAAATAGTAGTTACTCCCTAAGAATTATTATTATCTTAAGCAGTATGTAAATGCTCAAAAAGATACAACTTTTTAACATGTCCTTTATCATGTTATACCCAACAGATGCCTTCAACTGTATGAGATGTGAGACACATACTATTATCCTCACTTTAAAAATGAAGAGACTGGTTAGCAAGGCTGAGTTACCGGCATCACCCAACAAGTTAGTGGGGTAATCATGGTTTCTGACATTTGCCCCCCCCACACTTCTACCCACCCCCCATTAAACCTTAATGCCTCCAAGAGTTGTAAACTTTCTTAGAAACACAAATGAATGAAGTCATCGCTGCGGGTGACGGTTAGAACAGAGAACAAGCTCTCAACAAGCCAAAATTCCATGTTTGAGAGGAAGTATAGGCAATTACATTGTCATTTTCCAAGTGAACAATGCAGCCAAGTTATTGTGTTATTGGACAGAACTTTCAATCTGTAAGGTTTCATATAGAATTGAACCAAGTAAACTCCACTGCAAAGAGAACAAAGAGTTACAAAGATAATTTTAAAAAAACAATCTAAGAAAATGTGAGATAACTATCCTGTTACAGAGGTTCTTATAAGAGAAAGGATCAATTGATGTCAGGATATAACTACATATGTGCTGGCTTTACTGAAAAGGAAATGAGAACAGCGAATGATTTTATAAAATCAAACATATACATAAGGAAACATGTCCAGATTGTGGTCAACACTGCCCAACCCATACAAGCTTTGTATGTCATTCCGTCCGTGAAAACTGCAGAGTGGGTCAACAGCCTGGGGGAAAGGAACAAGGAGAGTATCAAATCCCAGGAGTTTGTGGTCCAGATCTGCCCTGAGATGCTTGGCTTCCAGTATCCTGAGCTCTGCCATTGCCCTGGGTCCATCCAAAGGCAAGGACACTATGACCACCTGTCCCATCACAAAACGAGAGCACACCTGGGAGTCTACTGCTCTCCTCCTTCCAAAGAAATGAGAGATCAGATTTACTTTCTCACGAGTACTCGGTAGTCTCTACATCTGAAAACTATAGACTAAGTAGAACTTGAAAGATACCTTTAATTCTATTAAAACTGCGTGACCTTTTTGGGCTTCAAGCTTCTTGCACCTCTGATGCACCAAAACCCAGTCTCCCAAAGCAGATGTCAAACAGAAGTCATCTTGAGACTGAGGGAGTGTGCCTTAATAATGAAGCATTATTCAAGCAGGCAAAAGTGATGAATAAATTCTCTCTCTCTCTCTCTTTCTGCTGACATGTTAAGTAAGAAGGAATTATTACCATTGTAATATTGCTGCTGTATCATTTCCCATGTAAGAACAATGGAATGACAGTTCCTTAACTCTTCCCTCCAAAGCATCAGCATAAATAGCAAAATATCAATCAGGACAGATATGAAAAAGGAAAACTCCAGAGTACTGTGGCCTGACAAGTTCACTGTTGTTTTTAATAAACTGTCAAAATGATGTTCTATAAAATCATTTGTTTTGTTTTTATGATGGTGGAAAACATTGAGTTAGACATATTTCCAAAGACTAATTTGGATACGATTTCTTTCTGTATTTGCTAGGCCTTGACATGGCCTCAGGTCAAATCCAAGTAGCCATCTCTACAGCCAGGAAATGGATTACCCACTCACAGATGATCACTGCTCCCAGTCAAAGCACATTAAGTCAACTGCACATGCGGGAAGTACTTTCTCTTCCGTGACCAAATCAGTCTTCGACTCTCTACCAGCCTTACATGGTAGAGAAGCAAATGCTTCCTTTGAACTCTCTGAGCTTAGCCCTCCATTCTTGTTCTATCCAGAAGCATGATCCAAAGTGCCACACTTAATATTTCAAAGAAGTTAAACATTTCATCCACCCATCTTTCTAAACCCTGGCCACACTGCAAGGTATAAAAAAGTAAAAAAGAGAATAATGAGGGTTCCCCCCGACCCACGTTTCATCCAAGATCAGCTGCTCCACCTGAGATCTTTCCATACTGCCTTTCATGTGCGAAAGCCAGTGTGAGTTTTGTACAGGCTTGGCATTGAGATTCTGACCTACAAAGCAAATATGCTACACAGATGAAGGTGATTCTTAGCTAAACTTGCTGGCTCTTAAACATCAGAATTCATGCAATTCTCTAGCTAGGGGGAAGGATGGGGTTGGCTAGATTAATAATTCAAACATCCTGCAAGAGGCAGCTTCATCAAGAAGCCTGAGGATGAGGACTCTTGTTGCAAGAGAGTTAGTTGAGATGTATAAAATTCGAGCTGTCTGTATGCTTGCTAAAAAATTATTATGTGAAAAATTTGGCCGTATCATTCACTGCAGACCCTCTAAAACAAAGAACAGTTAAACACAGAAAAGGGTTCACCTATTAAATAGGGAAAAGCAAACAGAACCGGTTAAACTAATTATAATTGAGATGAGTAAAATGGTACCCTCCCTGGTCACAAGAAGAAAGGCAGAAAGGACTGAGAGTTTTGCACTTAATTTATGAAAGAGTGTTGCAATGGTTCCTTTTCTTGAATAAAGTCACAGCATCAGTTAAACAAATGGCTACGTTGTCATTGTGGGATATAGGGATTTTAGGAGAATTGGACATGTTAGGTGAACACGCGATGAAGACTCTTATAAGGATTCCGTCTCTCCTCTTCCACCCTCCTACCTGCCCGCACAGCAGCCCTTCTGGGTCTGCCTCGTTCCACGGCATCATTAGGGTCTAGAGTAAACCACATTTCCTTTCGATCAGAACCACCTGAAGGGCTCAGTTAGTTCTCACACCGCTTGAGGGTGTAGGTTTAGGTAGGAAAGAGCAAGTTTTACAAACCATAAATTTTTACTTTCTAAATAGCCCATATTCGAGGTATGCAGCTGCTCTGAATGCCTCTGTATCAGAAATGAATGCTAGGCAGGACTTCCCCGTTCTAGTTTCAAGCTGAGTGGGCATCCCAGCCCTGAGATCTGTGACCCTCGGAGGCTTGTGAGCACCAACACTGGCCCCATGTGGTGCCCTTGGAAGGTGATGCATCCCGGCTACTTTCAAAATGAATTTGAGTGATTTTCTTTTTTCTTTTTATGACCAAAAGAAATCACTGGAGAAACACAAAAAGTCATCCTATTGTGAATTTTCCATATACCATGACATAAATGCAGCCCAGAAACGTGGAAAGAGATCACTGGGCTACGGTTGGGTAGAACATCTCTAAGCTGTTGAAATCACGTGTCAGTCCAAGTCCAAGTCCTTCTCCAAAGGTAGGAGAAGACTGACATCCCAGCCTGAAGACAGTCAGGTGGACAGAATTCTCTCCTACTCAGCCTTTTAGTCTATTCAAGCATTTAATGTTCGTGGGAACTACCAACACGCTGGTATGCAGACTGATGACTGACAAGGACCAGGTGTGCAAACTACTGGCTAAGCTGTGCTAGGATTTCATCACAGGTCACCCTCACCCTTGGGATACAGTCTGAAGTCAGCCTGACATGTGACACACGCACACATGCACACGCACAGCACTTCGTGTGCTCACTCAATGCGGGAACCACACTCCACCACAGTGCTCCCTCAAACCTGGGAGCTTGTTCCAACGCAAAGCGGGCAGGTCTGGGGTGAAGCCTGGAATTCTGCTTCTCCAACAAGAGCTCGGGGATCCCATGCTGCTGAGCCCGGATACCGCTTTGAGTGGCCCGGAGCTAGATGGCCAAAGTTCGCAAGCTCCCTGTCACTATCATGCTTCTGAGCCTTTCCTCACAGGCAGGCACAGCTCTTCCTTCCAGTAACTCTCTCATCATGCAACATCCGGACAAACATCAGCTCCTCTGAAAAGCCTGTAAGATCCACTTCGCAGGCATGGATGCTTCTTCCTCTGGGTCCACTGTGGTTTCTTAAGTAACACAGTACACAGAATTATGGATCTCCTTCACTGGTTTGTCTTTGCTATAGATTGTGCTTCTGGAGGGAAAGGATGGACAACAGCATCTTCTTAACCTTGACACCGCATAGTGTCTGAGGTGGGGTAGGTGGTGACCAGGGAGAGCTGAATGAATGAAACCAACTTAATGGGCTATTGTTTTAGGAGTTTATGTTTCCCATATTTTTCAAAATTAGATCATTGGTTTATCTTGTTTGTTTGTTTTTTTATTTTTTTTTTTAGTCCATTGTGTTGCGACTGGCTCAAGCCTTGCTGACTTGTACTCATCTGGAAGATTCCTTTCAAACCATGTCATCACTTTCAGTTGGCTGTAACTTTAAACCATAGAGTCCTACTGTGAAAAATAGAGTCCAGAAAAAAAATGCCGTCATTCAAGGCACTCAATAGCTGCGTCACCATCATGACCGAATCACATGCATGTCCTGCCTCAGTCCTCTCGCTTCGAAAGTGGCCATCATGATGGCACCTGCGCTGTCGGTCCCAATGAGTTAAACACATGTAATGAGTTAATATATGCAACGTGTCTGGAACCACGACTAGCTCACAATAAGCACGTAGGATGTTTAGCTACTGATGTCGTTTATCCCTTTCGGTATTTATAAAGACATGACATGCTCCCTGCTACTGAAAGAACTGAACACCAGTGCCACTCTGTGTCCTTTCTGCCACCTGGTAAATGACACTATCTTCTGTCACCACCTGAGGCTTTCTTTAACATACTTTCCACTTGACCCTCTTACAAAACTTCAAACAAAATGCCTTTATGCCATTTTCTGCTTTTTCACTCTTGTCTGTCTCAGCTCATTTGTCATGTTTCGCCTACAGTTACTGTTCCTCAGAAGTTGCTATTGCTTTTTCCTTGATCTGTGCCTGTCTGTGCCCCTTGCACATGGCTGTGAACTCTGCATTCATAAGCAGCCCGTTCACACTGGCTCCAATTTCTCCTCTCTGGGAATCATCTCACTTGTACAATGGGAATTTAATTTTTTTAAGTGTTTTTTTATTTTATAACCTTTCCCATCGTTGCTTTTTCTAACTTTTTCTAACTGTATAAGGAGTCCAGTTACCACGAACGGGCCCTGCTAGAAAGGTCACCCGTAGACTCTCTAACGGACAGTCCAGCCATCCTAGACAAGGCTCAGACACACACTGTTGACTTAGATTAGTCCACCCACCAGCCACATACGATCTGTGTCCTCAGTCCCTGCCACATGGAGCCACAGAATTATATGCAGTCAAGCCCAAATTTCCAATTAAAAAAAAATTGTGAGATATGATACAATGGTTGTTTTTTTTTTTAAATAAGTAAATGTGAAAGGCAGAATAATGGCTTCCCCAAAGATGTCCACATTCTGATCCCTAGAACCATGAGCACGTTACTTCACAAGGTAAAAGGGGCTCCGCAGATGTGATTACGTTAAAGATCGCTAGATGGTGAACTGGATTATCCTGGATTATCCCAGTGGGCCCAAAAGAATCACAAAGGGCCTTAGGGAAGCATAAGGATAAAAAAGAGGGAGAGAGAGACAGAGAGAGACAAAGAGAGACAGAGAGACAAAGAGACAGAGAGAGAGACAGAGAGACAGAGAGAGAGAGAGAGAGAGAGAGAGAGAGAGAGAGAGAGCGAGCGCGCGCGCGAAGAGGGAGGGAAAAAGAGAGATATTTGAAAATGTTTTGCTCTTGGCCTTGAAGAGGAAAGATAAGACCATAAACCAAGCTGAAAAAAGCAAAGAATGGATTCTTCCCTAGAGCCTCATGTAGCTGAGACTCATGTAGGTTTTCTGACTATGAGAACTATAGGATTATAGATCTGTGTTGTATGAAGCCATGAATTTATTACAGTTTCAATAGGAAATGGATGCATTACATTTTAGAATAATTTGTTACACAACAATAGACAACCAAAGCAACTCTCCCTCCCATCATACCTTCCACACACACATAGCCACGCAACTATTTACCTGGCTAATTCCTGTTCACTATTCAGATCCCAGCTTAAATTTTTTACTTGTAGGTATGTACTAGACAATGTATTCTTGGCATATAATTTATTTTTGAGATTATATAATTTTTGTGTTCCTGTAAAATGAGAAGTTCCAGAAGGTCATGGCTATGTCCACTGGGCTCAACAAACAGTCCTCATTCCCCCGAGCACAATAATTTTATTAAATATTCGATGAATCTTTAATTTTATTAAATATTCAATGAATAATTTTATTAAATATTCAATTAAATATACAAGTGAGTAAATGAATGCAGAATGAATCAAAATATATGCCATGTACTGGGACCTTAGTTTGTAAATATATGTAAATGAGAAAAGTTGTGTTGGAAAAAGAAAAGTCTTTTAAACCCGATTTAAAAAACCATAAAAGCAAGTGACCACTGCATAGATGGTGCTGAATATAAACTTAAGTGTCAGGAATGAGAAATAGCAAGGTTGATCGTTATCCAAAAATCTTAAACAATAGTGAAAAAGAAATTTGAATTTTTGGTCATATATTTAGCAAAATTTCCAAAACAATGGTCAAAGAGACATTTTCAGCCCTTAAAAAAGAAACAACTTGAATGTTCTATGACCTCTTCAACAAGGAAAGACAATACTAGAGAACAAAAATAATAAAAACATAATTCTGTCACTCAATGATAACCATTGATAGCATCTCAAAACACATCCTTTTGGTCTTTTCCTTTTCCAGTATAATCCTATCCACCATTGAGATCACCTAAGAAATGCTGCTTCATACCCTGCATTTTTCATAAATATTTTTCCCACATGGTTAAACCTTGTTTGCAAACCTGTTTTTGATAGCTAAACGGAACTTTGATATACATGCCTCAATAAGATATTTTATCTATGTTTTATGTTTATAAAAATTAAAATCATATATCTACAAATACAACTCAGATTTTTAAGGTGATCTCTTATTGTAAAATTCCTCAAAGTGAGGACACATTTTTAAAGCTTCTTGATTCACACATGTCATCATTTTCTGGTTCTGAGGAATAACAAAAGAAGTTCGAAAAACAATATATACTATTTGAAGATTAACAAAATACACTCACACAGCAAAAGCTCTGAGAAGTCAGCAATAAAAACAAACAAACAGAAAAACAAACAAACATGTTGAACTTTGCTTAATGGGAAGACAAACATTTCTGACACCAGAAAGATCTTCTTCTACCCCTGAGAGCATGGACATGCAGGTGCTATCAGCCTTCTTTAGCTTTGTGGCAACTTCTGCTTTTATGCTTTGAAAGGTTCTTCTACCTCAAGAATATATATTTTTAAAAAATCATCTATATTTTATTTGAACACTTAAATCTTTCATCCATCCCGAATTTATTTTGGCATCAGGTCTCTCATGTTCCCTTTTAAAATGAGAAGCTGATTTTCTCATTAGCGTTAGGATGTATTGGCAAGGCTAATCTCTCTGATCCATTTATAATGCCATCTTTATCATACTCCGAAATCCCCTATGTAACTAACTCTATCTTGAGCTGAGTTCTACTATACCATACACTGAGTTCTACTATACCATATTTCTTAAATATTGGTAAATGTATAATATATTTTCATGAAACCAAGGAAGTATTACTCTCCTTACTTGTTTCCAGAATGTTCCTGGATATCCGTAGATGTACATGTATTCGTTCAACAAATGAGTTCAACATATCAAAGTAACTCAACATACACAATGTCATATATCTAAAATTAAATTGAATTCCATGTCCACATACAATAAGTCCTCATAGATGTTAGATTTATTCTTCCAGGGAAAGAAATCAGAATTTGGTCTACTTTTAAAATTAAAATCTAATTGAGATTTCCGTGGGACTTTTGTTGAATTCATTTAGGGACAACTTTTCCATGCAAAGTCTTTCTGTCCCAGAACAAAGCAGGATATGTAACTCACATAAAGTAGCTGTGATTAAGCTGATAAAATTAAACCAGCTAATGTGTAAGGAACTCACATGTATATAATTTTTTAATTCAATCCTCATAACCAACATGTAAAGTAGATGATATTATTATTCTAGTTTACAGAGAAGAAAATTAAGACAAAGTAACTTTTGTCACATATAATTGAGAATTTAAAAAAAAACACATAAAATTTTTGTTTCAGTTTTTTTTCTCTCTCCTTCAGAATAAATGAAGAGCTCAGCCTCCAATTTCATTTTCCAAATACATCTCTTAACCAAAATCTAGCTCCTTGTGGATCTCTGAGATTGGATGAATTCATTTCCCACTCTCTTTCCTGACCCATTCCGATCTAGCTAAACAAAATATATACATTTCAGTTTCCCATTTTTCTCTCTGTCCTGACCAGTTCCAATATAGTTAAAGAAAACATACAAACTTTAGTTTCCCATTTTCTAGAAAATAGAACATAGCTTGCAAAAGATAATCTGAGGTCCAGGTTGGCCTTAGGATAATTGTTTTTTAAAAAGATAATATTTTCTACTTTGAGAATGCTTTTTCTAACATTTTCTTCAGAACAAATCAGCAAACCCCAAAAAACCTGAACACGTTTAGTAACTTGCCAGTTCAGCCATACTTTCCTGATAGCATTACATTTTTCTAATCTATTATCTTGGTTTTGCATAACTTTTGAGGTCACAGCCTTTATGACTATGGTTGAAAAATTTAAGCAAGAGGGCTATTCCTTCTTAAAATCTCTCATTCATTTATTCATTCATTCAATAAACATTTACCAAATGTTTAGTGTATGTCAAATACCACATGGGCCACTGGGTATACAAAGCTGGATGAAACATGATTTCTTCCCTAACGAAGTTCAAACAATTGCAGGAATGACACTGTGAAGGTATCAGTTGAAAACACAGACAAACTCTTATGTGGTGGATATCTTGATGGAACCATAGCCTACTACTTGTCAGTGCTATAGATCACGCATGTCGGTATATCTGGAGATCTGATGGGGAAGGCCCAACGTAAGCTATTTCTTTCACTGTTGAGTAGTAGAAAGTCCTAGTGGCAAATAAAACTTCATACTATAGTAATATAAGTAAAGTTTTTACTTTATAATGTACAATATTATAAAAATTTATAATATACATATTATAAATTAAGAAAATCAGTATACACCGGTCCCTTAAAAAATACATTTTCCTCCATCTTTAACTTTACTGAAAGTGAGCCCACGACAGCACAAACTCTTTGCTCCATTCCAAGATTTTATATCGTAACTATATTTCTCCATGAAAAGGACTCTTTGGTTTCAAAGTTTCTTTGGCCATGGCTGATTCTGTCTTAGGTAGAAAAAAAAAAATAGAGTATATCTGGAACAATTATTTGTGGACAGAAAACAAAGATTATTTTCCAATGTGAAGGACAATGCTGAGGGAGAAAGGAGATACTTAAAGACTCTCCACAAAAGAAGTTGTGAGAAGCCCAGCATCAAAGGGAATCATAATTATTAATAATTGAAATGATGTGTTTGTAATTAGACTCAAAGGAGAAAAGTCAGCATAAATTACATAAGTTAATATAAGTTATATAAAATATTATTATACACAATAGACTATAAGCATAATATAATGCCTAAATTTGTGCTAATTGCAATAGTAATTATGTAGGGAGGAAGCGAGAGAACTAAATGTTAGATCAAGCTATATTCAGAGAGAGCAATGCGCTGATCAGATCACGAGGAAACCTGCAGGACGAAGGAAGATTTCTGCTGGGATTGCTAACAAACCATTTCCCCATACCATGAAGGGAAACAGGAAAACAGTCTTGAAGTGGTGACCCACACGAAATAAAATCACTCATTTGCTATGGCTCAAACCAGGGGGGACCTATGGATCCAACAAAGCTGGGAACTGCCAGCAGGTCTTTCATATTATATACTACATCCTTCCTCACTGTACGCCCATATCATGAAAGGAAAATGGGTAAACAAAGTCTTTAAACTTCAATTCAGAGCAATTAAGAATGACATATAAACTGATTCCCCAACACTCAGGACCTTTTTCCCTGTCTTGGCTTTTTGTCTTTACTTTTTCTCTTCTCTAACAAACTTTTCTTTGGGTGCTGACTTTCGCAGGTGCTTGAATTCTCTCTGGTGTTCAGCAAAGACCCCTCCTCTCTCCCAGAGCAGAGCTTGAGTCCCTCCCCTTCCGCCCCACTCGTGGGAATGTGCCCTGCCTGTCCTGCGTCACAAGGGAGTGTTAATGGATGGATTCTTCAGAAGCTGGCTTTAGTTACACCTCTGTAAGTCGGGTGACTACAAAAAAAGGCGAGTTAAGTCTCAAGATCCAGCCCTTCACTGATTTCCACAGGAAATCCACTCCCATCGTACACTGTGTGGGTTTAGTAAAGACTGACTGAAGATTTTCAGGGACACAGGACGAGGTGACCTTGGGAGCCCTATCCCCATGATGATGGAACTCCTCCCCCGCTCCTCCCCAGCTCCACCCTCCCTTCCTCCCACCCACCTCCTCCCTCACTCTCCTGGATGCCCTCAGAGCCTCTTTCCTTGGCAGCTCAGAATCTCTCAACTGTGCAGAGAAATCTGGTTTTCTAAAGCCCACATCTGAAAACTCACGCACTCAAACACACGCAGATATCTGGAAGAACAAGTGTCCTTCATTGTACCAGGTGGCCACCTCATCTTGTGGCAGCAGTTACAGACACTGGCAAGCTTCCTAGTTACATGTATAATTATTAGCTGTGTTACTGTACGCTTCCCACAGACTGCACTCCTTATAATTATTCCTCCATGATCTCTTAATGATTACAAATAACGTCTAAATCATTTGCACGTTATTCCCTTCGTAATGTGAATTTTCTATATTTTGTAAGTACATAGGATGTAGGGGAACACCCTTTACAACCACCTTGCTCTTCTCTTGTTATCTGTTAATCAGCCTAACAGCCTTGGGAAGGGAGGACTTCCTGAGGAAGTCAGTTTATCCTCAGCAGCTTATTTCCTACTTGGAGAGGAAGTAAACAGACATGTTAACCCGATTTTAAGGTCAGACTGTGTCCACGATGGTAAAGGTCAAATATTTCTAATTTTCTCCAAAAATTCTGGCACCCAATCTCCTCCATAATTCCTTTTTACCGTAGATGAGTCCTGAAGTCAGCCCATTGGTGTAAATCCTTCCAAATAACCCAGAGAAAGTTGGTAGTGCAGAGTGTTATAGCTTGTTTGTCACTGACATCTCCAATTATGTGTGACCCATCTAAAACCTAGTGCGAGAATGTGCAGCCACTTTGTAACTATACGTTTTTGTGAAAACTGGGTGTGTAGAGCCCTTGTGAAACCAATCAACGTTGCCAGTGAGAGGTCTTTCAGAAAGCTCGACTTTTCCCCCTAGGAACCCAGATGTGTTTTTATCAAATTGTCCACAACTTTATATACCATGCTGTATCTTCCTCTCTGTCCTTCCATCTTCTACCCACAGGGCAAAAGTTCGAGTACCAGGCTACCACCACCCCATTCTTACATCTCTTTCTCTCCAACAACAGCACATCTTCAGATCACAATCCTCTGCCACCTAGAATTACTATTTAACTATTTCATTAGTGGTTATTTCCCTCAGCAACTGCTAGCTTTCTGGAAGCACTGCATCCTGCCATAAAATCAAATTCCTTAAGGAATTTGATTCCAAATAGCTAACAGCAAATATTGTGAAGGATGCTTATCTAAGATAATAGGGGATGATGGAGACTCAGAGGCTACAGGCGGGATGTTCCACCTAAATTTGTTAAATTAAGGCCAAAATTAGTTTTGAAAATTCTTCGAGGAAGAGAAAACACATCTGAGGGTACGGATCGTTCTCTGTGCTGCCAGTTTGTGCGTGAAATACATTTTGGACTTCCATAAGTGCCTAAAAAATGGGGTTGAACCTAGATTACATCCTTTAATAAATTCCCATTGAATTAAGTTACTGAAATTACTAATAAATTACCTTAGAAACAATCTAAGGCTTCATTACAAACACAGTTAGTTGTATTTAGATGAACCAAAATGTGTATAGCTGAAATATATTACCTATGAGTGCTTTTTTTTGGCAAATGGCAAAATGTAAGTTAAAGAAATAAACAAAATAATTTTGGCCATGGAATTAGACTAAATCTAGAATTTTCTCTCTCCCAACTCTATATAAAGACAGTGAGAGACTCTGAATGTCCCAAGTATTACTTTAAGATGTCCTTAAACACACACACACACACACACAAACACACACACACACACACACACACACACACACACAGAAACCTAATTTCCTTCTGAGACTATTAAATGACATTTTTGCCATTGTGGATGATCCATTTTGGAAGATAACTCAAGAAATTAAACTTGGTTTTGAGTCTGAGACGGCAGTTAGGATTTTGTTGTACGTTTCTAGGCATATATAACAATTTTGCGGATACCGACCTGATGAGCTTTTCACTGCTTAAACAATCAGATGCAAATTTGACTTCTTTATTAAATTGGGCACACTGAATCTATAATATGTTCCAATCACCAGAGGTAATTGGTGCAGTTTTTCAAAAGTCACCTAACTTACACTTAGACAGTGGTTTAAACAATTAAAAAAAAAAAAAAAACTTGGTTGCAAAGCAGCGAGTTGCTAATTTAATTACCAAACCACATTAAGCTTCAACAGCTAAAGCTTTGCAAAGCTTTCCTAAACGATCCTGAACTGTTCAGAGATAGTTAAGTTTAAATTTTAATTTTTACAAGCAAAACAAATCTTTATAACCATCAGTCATCACCTTCCTCATGCACAGAATAAAAGCTCTTCACAGCACATTCCCAATTTCAGCTTCTATCCCACCCCATAAAGTCCCCCAAGTAACTTTACAATTTGAATAGATGTCGTTTTATAACTATTTTAAACGAGGTTTCTCTAGGGTCATTTTGTTTTTCCAGTTCCTTGCTCTAGGTTCCCCTTGCTGTGTTATATTTACACTCTGTTGGTTCTTGCATCATAGATGGCATTTTGGTCGATTGTAATAGACTGCATCCAGGTGTATTTCTAGTCTCCCCAGGCATACATTGATAACTTCCATTTGTGTACATTTCCAAATAAAGAATAACCCCATGGCTGAGTGTTAAGGGGGAAGCATGCATTGCAACCATTCAGTAGTCTTACATTACAGACATTATAGACCCCATATCATAATTAACTAAAATACCAACTTCAAACCCTAAGCCTGTTTGGCGCACTATGTAAAGGGCACAGTTATGGGAACCAGAAAACTAGCCCTTTAACAGTTTAGTTTAACAGTGGCTTGGAATATTGACTTTCGCTTTTTACAACTAAGGATTTAAAGTCAATTTCTAGACTACACGTGGACCACAGAAGTGTTTCCCTGTATATCGGCAATCTAGACACAATTATGTGTTGGCAGTTGAAAAGGTCATAACTACTTTCAAAATATATTTTAATATAAACTTACAAAAATGATTAGAATGAGATTCTAAGAAGATTTGCATGATAATTACAAGGCAAGCATTAAGAATTAATCTTAGTCAGAAGTCAAGGCTCGTAGCCTATCATTGCCACTTACTAATTTTATATGATCTTGGGCCACACTGATTTTTTCAGAGTGTCCCTGTTTTCATCTGTAAAATGAAAACTCTCATTCTACTTCTCAAGTGAAATGTGATGGAAAAACAAAGTTGAACACAATAATGCTCACAAAAGAACTAGTAAGAGCTTGAAGTAATAAGCATTCACCAAAAAAATGTCTGTTGAATTGGTTAGATAGTAAAAAACTCTTTGGGAAATGAAATCCACCTTGAGTAAAACAGCATCATCTTTTTCTTCCTGAGTGACTCATGTGAACTAAGTTGGAGGCATACACTTAAGAAATAGAAAGAAGATAATATAAAGAAGACAAAGAGAATAAAAACAAAGCCAGATGCTAGAGCATTTCAAAATAACTCTATTTCGCGTTGGTCTAATTTGGGCACTGAAAACATGAGAACCCATAACTGTATAAATAAACCGGTGATTTTAGGTTCCATGGAAAGCCTATTACCACATTTTTTTTTCATAAATCAACTCATTTCATATGGCTCAAATGAAACATTTTTAAATGAACTCCTTTCAGGGAGCTAATTTAACGGGCAATTTCACAAAGCATTATGAAGCGACTCTATTAAAAGGCTATTTTCAAATCAAGAGCTGACTTAAAAGTAGTGTTTCCATCAGCAGGTAGGAAGCTAATCTACTCAAGTAGGTTAAAAGCCTTTGACCATTTGGAGCCAATCCTCTCCTCCCATTAGAACTATGGGTCTATTTGGGCTCAACAATCTTTCTCAAATTCTTTTAAATAGCCTGACGCAGCTCTGCGAAAAGCTCGAAATAGCTAGAAATCAGGTGGACAAAAAATTAAACAGCTTCACGCTCAGAAGCAAATAGCTTTTTCAAGAGTTATGCTTTTCCTAACTTGACTTTTTCCCCAAAATAAGACTGTGTCAAACTCCCACTTGACAATTTTTTAAGTTTATAATCTTGAGCAAATCTCTTTCTTTCTCTGTGCCACTGGTATTTCCTTGTAAAATGAGTATATTAGATCAGAAAATTGCCAAGGTCTTTTCGTAGCTCTGAAAACCCTATGATTCTATGGTTGTCTGGCTTGATAACTAATGTTTACAGCTATCACATCTATAAATTGTCTTGTCTGTGAGTTTAAAATATGAACTTGAATGTGCTAGATGAACCTGACTCTTCATCAGCAAATTCCATTGGGCCTTTAAACTAAATGCTTCACCCTCTCCCAGGTGGAGAGAAGACTGAGTTATTGAATTGCTGTCTTTAAGGCCATATCCACATGCCTGCCATCCTGTGGAAGAAGCCGAAGCTCAGCTTATTATTACTAGGGAGTGTCTTCATGATCTAATCCAACCCAACTGCTCCTACTCAAGGCTGGCTACATTATACACTATTCCAACCATGAAATGAACGTGACTTTCATAGCTCAAGGTCGAAGCCCATTCTTTCCAGTACAACAGAGAACACCATGTGGATAAAAAAAGACTGAAAAAAGTAGAAAAGAAAGAATGGTAACACAACTGAAAAGAATTATGCTGTGGCTTACGATGTTGGAATGCAGATTTTGTTCAGAAAAATGGAAAGTTTCCAACTTTCTACACTTGAACTCAAGCCCCCTACAGTGTCAGGAAATCAGGAACTTAAACTGTCACAAGAAAATATAATGGGCTTTAAAGAAAGCCTATACCACTTATCAAAGAGAAAGTACTGCAAGCTTTGAATTCCTTAAAAGGGGTGTGTGGTTTTAGAGTCACAAAATTAAGATGCGTGCAACTTTTGCATGAGACTTTGCACCAGAACACTACTAAGAAGTCAAAATGCCATTCTCTCCTGGACTCAAACCCAATTGTATCACCATCTGTACCCATCATGCCTAGGAAACAGCCTTATGCCCCCAGTGGGTTAGGTGGAACATTAGCTAGACAGCAGGGTCACAAGTCCTTAGCAAAGAAACAGACTTGCTAGAGTGAATAAACGGGATACTTCAACCATTAGGGTTTTGTGCCAGAATAATTAAAATGTGAGGTGAGGTTAGTTACTATCCAGGAATAGTTGAGAAAAATGGTTTAGAAAACCTGTGGGTGCATAACCTCTCATGTCTTCAGAGTTTCATGGGATAACATGTATTATGATGAGTCAGCTCTGACCAGGGACCATGCCCAGGGCTACACACACCAGTCCAGAGACTCGTTATGATGGCTTTCAGGTCAGTTCTGACTCCAAAGTCAGAACATCTCAGAGAAGCTTTCAACCAGCAGCCTCGCACTTTGCTTTGGCCAAGACTCATACTCTTAACAGGTCTTCTTGGCTAGAAGGCAGCATTTGCAAAGAACAGTTTCTGATAATTTAGATACAAGTCTGAAGGTCCTGCAGAAGTAGCAGCTTTCCCAAGACCCTTTCTCATGTATGTAATTCAGTGATTTTTTAAGTAAATTGACTGAGTTGAGAAACCATCACTACAACTCAACTTTCGAACATTATCACCTCCCTAATCAGACCCCTCATGTCTATTTACAGTTAATCTCCATTCCCACCAGCAGCCCCAGGTTAAGTGCATGTAATGCGAGCGCCCTCCCTTCCCTCAACTCCCACACCCTCGGCTTAGCTGCCAACATACATTGTGTGCAGTGGTTACCTAGAAAGAGACAATGCCTGTGCCATCAGCTGTCTTATGCAGGTTGGACACACATGTACACACAGACACACACATACACATATGCCAACGACAACAACGTTCCCTGTCCAGACCATCAGGGAGAAGTCCAACACTGCCACACAATGCTGCCAATCCAGCTGTTACAGGTATGGCCACGGTTTTCAAAGTCTGCAGGAAAATTAAGTATTATCCTTTACCATAAGATATCGTTTTTAGAAATCATTTATCAGTCAGGCCCAAAACCAAGGATCTTGCCTATGCTTCCTGAAAACAATATCAATTGCATTCAGACTGAAAAATCGTGAGAGGATCAAGCAACTGAAGAAAATAACCATAATCAAAGAACTTCCAGGAGTATACCTCTCCCTCAATATTTTCTTAACATCAAAGGGTAAACAGAGTTATAGAAAACAGTGGGAAGAGAATCGGAGAAACATTTTTAAGTTGGCTCCTCTGTAGCAAGTATAAGAAATCAAAGTATACCTTCTGTTTCTCTGCCAGGGTGCTGCATACACATGTTTTCCTGTAGGAAAAAATGCACATTGCATCTGGAAACTTCACCTTGGAATTCAAAGGATGGGACACCCTAAATGCTCATCCTGAAAAGTGGACTGGGGACTCTGTCATCTGTGCTTTCAGAAGCTTTGTATTGGCTATCGTGCTTCCATCTTGAAAAACCAAGGCTGATGATATGAGATCAATAATGAAGCAAACATCCCTGAAATACATTTTAATGTAACTATTACCCACACCTAATTTCTTTTTAATATTTTTAGTTTTCATTAATTAAAAAAAAACAGTAGAAAAATGGATTCATAAAAAACAAATAGCAAAACAACACTTCCTTTTATAATTTTTCAGATATACAAAAAATCTGAACATCATCTTTCATAGGGATAGGGTTCTTCCGCTTAAGAGTTGAAAAAAATTTCATACTAACTTAGCCCTGTTGCTAAAAATTCTATTGCATATGAATATCACATTTTCCCATTTTTCTTTCCTGACTTTATCCTCAGAATAATAGAAAATGAATTGTGACAAAAATATACAAAACATTGGCTGGGCCTGCACCAAAAGAATCTTGCTAAAGAAAAGGCAAAATAAAATAAAAACTTTAAATCCCTACAGAGTTTGTTTTTTCTTCGAAGCACACAAAGCAGACATTTTAAATGCATGAAGTCTCATGGTCCCTCCTCCAACCCTCATAACACAGCTCATATATTTTTGTATTTTCTATTTTCAAAAAGGAGAAAAAAAATATTAAGAGAACTGAAATCTGGATAGAGAAACACAGAGGGATTATTTGACATAGTTAAGTCTCTATTTTCACAGACATTCAAATTAGACAAATGACTGTGATAAGAGTGACTATAAAATAATGGTGGAGAGAAGTGATAATCTTACAAAACATAGATTTCTGGCTAGAGAGAGTCCCAAATAAATTAAATTGAAGTGATTTCCACTCTGGCTTCTTCGCATAGAAGCTGCAAAAGCGAATGTGTAGAATCAACTTACCTGATTTGCACATTACCTTAATTGAATTTCAAGAATGATCTAATGTCCATATTTGAGTTAACCAGCACAAAATTAAAACCAGGTTGCTGCCTGGTGCTTCACTGTACTGAGAACACCCGAATCTGTTTGCTTGACAGTGTTGGTAAAACAACGCTAAAGCATTAAAAACAAGGGACGATAATACAGTTACAAGAGCTATTTATATATCAGCCGGGGATAACTAACCCAGAGAAGATAATTCTGTGCTACTTGAAACATACAAAGTCAAAGAACAGCCCAAGAGAAGCCATACACAGCAGGAGAAACCATCACCATTAATGTATAAACCATTAACACAGATCAAGAGCAATCGCACAGCTGAGGTGACCAACATCGGGCCACGAGAATGTGTCCCGATGTTGTCAGCAGCAGAAATACAGCCTCCAAAACAAAAACTGGAAATGTGCTTCCACGATGCCCTGCACACATGAGAAAAGCAGTCTCTGTACACGGCCATGGAAATCAGCCGACACCTCCTAGAATCTTTCCTTATAAATGGCATTGGAGACTCACCCAAGACCTCAGTTCAACGGTTAGTTTAGAAAGAACTCTTCTTCAGAAAGAAAATCATTTCATTGTGTTTGACATTAAAATAAAAGGAGCTGATTCCATAACTGGGTCAACTTAACACTAAATAAATACCACAGAAACAATTATTCCCACACTCAAACAAGTAATCAATAACTCAAAAGCATCTTGACTATTGGAAGCAGTTGAATTTCAATGTGTATTACTATATATAATCAGATTCTTCATCAAGAATATTAATGAAACCAATCTTTGTCCTGATAGGTAGGACTTTGTAATAAATCTTTAAATAGTCAAATGAATCTCTTATCCTACTCACAAATATTGGTGATTAATTCAAGATCACATGACTCTCCACTTCCAACTGTCACTATCTCAAAATCCAGTGTGCCTATTTTGAAAGTTCTTGCACGACTTTCAACTTCAGCACAAGGATTTTATAAACATAATATTTTCCATACCGAAAAATAAGACATGTAATATCCTAAAGGCTTCCCCCAAAGTCAGCTTACCATATTTTCACAAAATATCAACCTTTGCCTTAGAACTGAGACACTTAAATCCCATCGAAACAACATTAGCGGACAGTGACAGCAGCGCAATGAAAAAGACACTTGGGAAAACCTTTGTCTTCCCATTTTTAAGACTCTCAGTGTGCCGCCACTCGGCAGAACAGAACTCAGACTCACACATTTTATTTGTCTTCCAAAAATAGCCAGCACTGTAAGGAGAGGGCAAGAGATAATGAACACCAGATGCCTACCTTCGCTGGTAGCCACATTCTTCTGGGCTTGGGTTGGCGTGTGATCTGTACTTGAACTCACGTCGGATGAGATGCTTGAGCTGCCTTTGCCTAGAGAAAACAGGAATGAGCCATTTTACAGCTTTGTAATGTCAGAACTAGACCAGGCTTTTCACTCCATCCCTTACTAAGCCGCATAGCTCACTTCCAAGGAAGGAGCCGTAATACCGAGAATAAAGTTTATTAGGTTTCTTGCCTTAAGCATTAAATATCTTTTGGGAAATACCTGATCCATGTCGTAGTAGAACTAAAGTCTTATTATAATATTGCTTGACTATAAACTCAGACAAGATTATAAAACACAGTAAAATATGATAACATAACCTAATTTGGGCATACACGACTAAGAAAGTACATCTGCGAAACACATCTGCAGCATTAATTTTTTATTTGCAAATATAAACTATACATTTTCAGTAAAGGGCAAATGCAAACCTAAGAATGACATTTCATCCAAGTAGCAAGAAGAATCTGCTGGCTCCAAAGAGCTGTGTCACCTTAAAAAATAAATTTCTTGTTTTAATAGGTCCTTTAAAAAAATAATTTAAAAAAAAGCATCCTTCATTTTTCTAATGCAGTAGTTCTCAACTGGGGGTGTTTCTCCACCCAAAAATATATTTTGCAATGTCTGGTGTCATTTTCAGTTGTCACAACTGGAGAGGGCATGCTACTGGCATCTAGTGGATAGAGGCCAGGGATGCTGCTCAAACATCTTACGATGCACAAGACAGCTCCCGACAAGAAGGAATTATCCAGCCCAAAACATCAATAACGCTGAGGCTGAGAATCCCTGGTCTGAATAATCTTATCTCGGCTGACAGCTCGGTTTATGCTCTTCTTTCAATATGAACGTACACGACAATTGCACTAAACATTCTCTAAACATCACATGAAAGTTTATGAATACGAACCACGCTCACTGCATAGTGAGGGAAGTACCAACGACTGGGGTGGGTGGAAATCTGGGATAACACCCATGGTACCTCCTACAGATGGAACGTTTGTGTCCCCCCAAATCTAATCTCCAATGGGCTAGTATTAGGAAGTGATTCACTTTCAGAGGTGATTAAGTCATAACTGTGGAGCCCTCATGAAGGGGACATGAATGGGTCCCTTCGGGAAGGGACTCCGTGCCCCTCCCAACCATGCGAGGAAACAGAGGAATGATGGCTGTTGATGAACCAGGAAGTGGGCTCTCACCGACACCTTGATCTCAAACTTTTCAGCCTCCAGAAATGTGAAAATTAAATTTCTGTTGCTATAAACCAACTAGTCTATGGTATTTTATTGTAGCAGCCCAAACAGGCTAAGCCAGGGCCCCTGGAATCTGACCCCTTGAGTGTGGGCAGAACTGGCAGCTCACCATGAAGACACAGAGTATGGCCATAAGGAGAGGATATTTTTGCAGGTGTCATTAAATTCCATGATGAGTTGACTTTCATCAAAAGAAAGCTTATCCTGGGTAGGCCTGACCAAAATAGGTGAGCCCTCCACAAGAGTCTAGAGTAGAGACTTCCTGCCGCTCTCAAAGAAGCAAGCCACGGTGAGTTCCACGGCTGCAACGCCGTGGATGCTGCCAACATGCACGTGAACACATGAGCACAGAAGAGGACTCAAGCGCCAGGTGAGACCCCGGCCAACGTCCTGACTGCAGCTTCGTGAGGCCCTGAACAAAAGACCAGCCTAGAACTGTGGCCCAAAGAAAATGAGATAATCAATGTAC
Organism: Macroglossus sobrinus; assembly: GCA_004027375.1. NCBI lineage: Eukaryota > Metazoa > Chordata > Mammalia > Chiroptera > Pteropodidae > Macroglossus > Macroglossus sobrinus. The sequence goes on along the minus strand of PVKZ01001687.1, from coordinate 226,504 downwards.
CTTGTGTTACTCCGCTGCTGAGTTTGTGGTAATTTGTTACGTAGCAATAGAAAACTAATATGATGATCGATGGATTACATCACAAACAAACTCTTTATGTGTGTGACAAGTTCTGATCCAAACTCTCAGGCTTCGATTTAAAGAGCTTCGGGGATTTGTCTGCTAATGTTGGGAGTAATGGAACAATCCAAATTCCTACCGGCTGGGAAAGGAGTTCATCATGATTTATGACTCTGAAACAAATCTGTTTTCCTTTGATGGCTGCTCATTACACCTCCTCCCCCACCAGAGTGAGCCCAGCCTGAGCAGTAACTCTCCCTTAGTCTGTGGCTAGCCACCCTCTGTGGCCCAGCAGCCATTGCCATGGATCTGCCGTGGTTCACCTCTGAAGGGGCCCTGACATGTTGGACTGAGCACCTCATTAAAAGTATGGCAAGCTGGTCTCTGACCTCAGGCTCCTGCTCCCTTGCTTTGTGGCCTTGAACACTCACTTGTCCCCCAGGAGGCTCCGTGTCCACGTCTAGTACGGGAGATGGGTGGGCTGAGTGATCTCCAGCATCATATAGTTTATGGTTCTGTGAGTCCATTAGAGTACTCTTCAAACCTGCAAACACCCCCTTTGACTACAGAAAAACGCATTCCTGGGCACCATGAATACACAGGCTTAAATTATTTTTAGTATATTGTTACTTAGCGATGCACAAATGGAAAACTAGAAATAAACTCCATATGCTTTAGCTTTGATTTACCAACAGGACCAAAACAAAATGACCAATTAAACACAAAAACAATAAAAGCCATAAAATTCAAATTAACAGCATCAATTTAACGGGGCAGATGACATTAAGTTGCCGACATTAAATGGCCTTTCAAAACGTACATACAGTACTGGCCGCCACAGCCAGTGTCCTCTCGCTTGTGGCTCACCCACGCCACCCTAGGCTGCGTGGGGACTCGGCCTGACCACAGTCCTTCGTTAGGACTCAATGAGGCCTTCCCCCTACACGTGCCACATCAGTGGACCTTCACTTGGTCTGACTGTGAAATGCACGTTTTTTTGTCTGCTGTTATTCTTTATTGGCCCATCGCAGGGCCAACTGGGGTGACAAACCCTTGTGGCAGGACTCCATTATAAAAGAGAACCACTGTACCGTTATTCATTATTTTTAAGATTATCATGAAAAGGCATGCATAAAATAAAAGATTTCCGAGGAAATTCTCAGACCAGTCCGAAAACGTGTATGCAGAAGGCCACAAACTCCAGTTTAGGAAATGCTGATCTATGAAGAAATTGGAGAAGAATGATGAAACAAATAACATTATCGTGACGTTATAATGATGGCTAACACAGAGTGTGTGTATGTCGTGCTGTGCGCTCTGGGAAACACCTTAGATGCTTCATCAGACTCTCACTGTCCTATTATGTTTCTATCATTTTTCATTACTGCCCTTTCCCCAAGGAAAATGTTTTAGACTTTCTTCTGTAATCACTAGATGAAATCATAACACCACAGAAATACTGAATATCTGTTTTTGTGACTTTAAATGCAATGGTGCACGCACAGGGAGCATATGCCCCGTGATAAATCCAACAATTATAAATGCCTGGGTATTTAATGAATTAAGTCCTCATGGAAAGCGAAATAACAGAGAGGTAAATAAGGTCCACTCTTGAGCTTCTTGATAGATTATGTTCTGTGACGTTTCCACAAACGCAGAGCTGACAATCCTGATTCATTGCTCCCACGGGGAATGCAGGATTAGGATTCTGCGACCCCCAGGTCACATTTCATCAGCCCATCAAGACCGTAACCTCATTTTGCATGTGTTTCTGTTTGAAGACACCTTATTCAATAAATATTGGTGATTCATTAACGTTCAACTCAAGGCCAAGGGCACTGTAACTCATGCCTAAATGAAATTCGCCTAACACCTGTGTTTTCTCCATCAGGCACACTGCAGCCTTCCCGCTCTTTGGAAAAGCTGACAGCTGTGCTGCGTGATGCTTGGGGGCATTTTAAATTGCAAAATCGCCAACAAAAGGCACAAAAATGCAAAAGACGTGGCACTAAACAGACTGAGAAAAGAATGCTCATTTCCAGGCTTAAAGCCAAAACAAGGAGGCAGAGTGTTGCCTTATTTAACCTCAGGTGGAATGTGGAAATTGAAAGACGCATTTTTCACCATTTCTGCACGTGCTTGCGAATAAACATGAAAGCCCCACGACTATTAATTTGGCGGTTACATATACATTTTAGTGAGTATGCAAATTCACGAACAGAAAATCCATGAATAGTAAGGGCTGGCTGTATATAACCTTGTATTAAATATGGTTTCAGAGTTAATCCCAGCTTTCACATGGACTGCAGTGGGTGGAGTGTGGATCTAGAGGCAGGAGGCCGGGTTTGTATCTGCATCTGCCACTTACTGGTGATGGGCAAATGATTAAACCCCTCTCTGCTTTACTTTTATCAGCTATAAACAGGGTGGGGAAAATCAATTCCTGTGTCATGTTGCTGTTTTCAGCATTAAATAAAATAATCCAGATATAGCACCTAGGATAGTACGCTTAGGAAATAAGTATACGGGGTTCATATTTTGTACACTATTAACATGCTCTGTTCTGCCTTGTTTCTGGGAGCATAACCATCTCTCCAGTGAGTTCAAGTGGGCAGGGAAATGGTATGTATATGGCAGGGTGGGGGTGGGGAGGGGTGTGGGATGGGGTGGGGTACTTATAGATTAAATGTTACAAGAAAAACTCAGAGGAAAAGAACAAGGTATATTTATTAAGTTTCCAGTAGTCAGAACCAGACATCTTCAGTATGGGCATGTTCTTGCAAGACAAGCTATTGTATCAGGAAGGAACTACCTACATTTCTCACCTTCAAACACTGTTAGATTCAATAACTGGGCACTATATATCCCCTGGCCAAGGGGACACATAAAACCGTCCATCACCATGTCAGACCCACATGAGTGTACATTTCACATATACCACTTCTAAGCAATGGGCTTAGGAGAAAAACTCTTTCAAATGCTCTAAACTTCATTGTCTTCATCCATGAAATTGGGATAAAAACAAATAACAAACAACTATGTAGTTCTCTACTAAAAATGGGAAAATTGTACCCACCTTTCACAGTTTGGTGGAGGTTGCTATGAGTGGTAATTGACCTACGGCTTGTAAAAGCATTTGACCACGCACGGTGCTAGCGACAGCCCACACTTGCAACTGTTTAATGTGGACCATTTATCACAGTTCAGTTTGTGTCAGGAGACAAGAGATGACATTTACAACACTAATTGATGCTTTACTATTATATGCACATGTAATAGTGAATAAATGTTAGATACGCATATGTAAATTATACATACCCTATACACCCAGCTACAAGCAAGGTTGACAATTCTGCTATCTAACTGCTTTTCCTGCATGAAAGCTCGTTTACTGGTCACGAGCGTATCAGAATTGTGATTAGTATATCAGAATTGTGTCTGCAGGATTTGGTAAAATAAAAATCTACACTTTGTTAATTTCCTCCCAAGTTGGCTAAAAGGCCCAAATGAGGGCAATTGAACAAATAATTAGGTATCAAATACAAATAACATCAAAGCAAGTGAAGACGAACACACTGAGATTGGCAAGCATTACGTGTAACAAATTAGCATAGACATATAACTGAATCTTGGCATGAGAAATTAGTGGTGGATCGATCGTCGAGGTCACCTGGGACACATGATCACCCCAAGAATGCTGGTAGAGAATGCCCTAGGCTTTTATTATAATCATACATCCTTAGGGCTTTCTGTTACCGTGAGCCACATTTTCCTAATGTTTGATGAGAAAGAGAATGTTCATTAAATAGGGACCCTATTAGAGAGGGATTTAAAGTCTCTTTTAATTAAAAAAATTCCCATATGTAAAATAGCAAAATAGCAAAACTAAGTTCCTTCCCTCATTCCCGAAGCACAGGTTGATACAGGAATGAGATGCAGATACAGGAATGAGACAGTCAGACATTCCATTGTTCTTTACTGATGACACAAGGAATGTAAAGAATGGAATAGAAAAGATCAATCAATACATGACAAAAAAAATGAATCAGTGGGTCCTGTGATTTCTAACATTCTTAAGAGTCCAAGAAACCTTTTGCAAAGCTGATTCCCTATATCAATTCCAGATTATGTGCACTGAATCCATTTCTATGGGTTTCAGCCACAGACTTCTGATATGAAATCCACACCCCTTACTTCCCTGATTTAATATTAAATTCCATACCAAGGGAAAGAAAATTTTTTTCAGAATCTCAGAATTAGATCAAGGGAGTGGTGGGTCATATTTGTGTGTTGATCCACCTTTATTTTCCAGATTGTTATCTTATGAGATAGTTTCTTATCTTCTCTGATCCAGAGTTCAAATGTCTATACATACAGAATAACAATATTGGTTATCTCCAAGAATGATCTGGCTTAATCCCTAGACCAGGTGCATATTAGTTTTTGGGGGGAAAAAAAAAAGAAAAGAAAAACTAGAGACTTAAGGTGAAAGCACAATAGCTCTTTCTGGCCAATGGGGAGAGATTTAACAGAGGAGTTCCCAGGGTCAGAGACTTTGCGATAGAGTGAAATGAGGAGGAATCAAACCCTGAGCATTCTATTCTCCCTTAACTTTATTGCAAGAAGAAAAATAAACAAACAAACAAAAAAACAAAAAAACCCAGAAGATGGGTCCATTGCTTTTGCTTCTCCTATTCTTTGTTCTCTTCTGGTGAAGATGGGAAGTATGGGCTAAGAAGGACAAGAGGAAGGAAGGAAATGGGATAGAAAAAAACTGTCAAGAGTCATAATTTTTGTTGTGTATGTGTGTGTGTGTGTGTGTGTGTGTGTGTGTGTGTGTGTGTGTGTGTTTTCCCCTTTCATGCCATTTAATGTCCCCACTGGAACTTTCTTTACTTCAGCTTCCCAAAGAACCTAACAAGTGAGCTCAGGACCACGGAGCAGATGCACACATCTGTAGCTGCAGGACAGTGGGGATGGAGCTAGGAAACAAGATAAACCCTTCCCCCAAAAGGCTGCCGTTCTAACGGGTGTATGTCCAGCCTCAGTGAAGCTAAGGATGGTTTTCAGCATGTGCCTCACTGATGAGAGATGCAGTTACTTCTTCAACGCCAGACCTGGTGCAGGATACTAGCATTGATTCATTATTTAAAGTACACACATAACATGAAATTTGCCATTTTAAGTATTTCATTAAGTATTTAAGTATTTCTTTTTAAGTATTTCATTCAGTGGCATTAATTACATTCACAACATTGTGAAACCATCGCTGTTATTTCCAAAACTTTTTCATTCCTTGACATAGAAATCTTGCACCATTAGGCACTAACTCCTCATTCCTCCCCACCACCAGCCCCTGGTACCTTCTAATTCATCAGCTTTCTCTCTCGATGAATGAGCTTATTCTAGACATTTCACATCAAGCAGAATCATACAACAGTCATCCTTGATGTCTGGCTTTTTTCACTTGTCATGTTTTTAGGGTTCAGCCAGGTTTCAGCATGTATCCATATCAGTGATTCATTCCTTTTTATGGCTGACTAATATTCCATTGTGTATATATACCATTTTGTTTATTCGTTTATTCATTCACCTATTGATGGGCACTTGGGGTGTCGCACCTTTCTGCGACTGTGAATAATGCTGCAGTGACAGGGTGCTGGCTTTGACTGCTTGTGGTTCCTCACTTGCAAGCTTCCAGTGCTCATTGTTTCCAGCGGAAATCGGATCCTGAGAGCTGCGGCCGGAGCAGCTGAACAAAGTACACAGAGTTCTTCCAGGAGAGAACATGGGACGCCCTGACTGCTGAGTCAGCAGCTCCTTGGGAGCCCTTTGCAACGTGGCTGCCGCTCTGGGGTGGGGGAAGGAGCGGAATGTAAAGAGTATAGTGTTACCTCCAAGCGGGGCTGTGTCCGCAGCAATGCATGGAGAAGAGCTTTAGGATCCCAGCACCCACCTGCCACAAAGCTTTACTCTTCAGATGCCTGCAGGGTTTGGACGGGATCAGGATAGCCAGGGGACGTGGGGCTTCCCCGTCGTCCTCTGCAAGGGGACTGTCCACGTTCTCTCGAGGAAAGGCCAGCGCTTCTGCCTCAAGTCACACAGCGCAGGGTGGGGGTGCCCCCCTCCCAAACCACACAAGCAACACCATCATGGGAAACGTAAGTCCTTGGCTTACCCACATACTATGCTGACAGCTGTCTAATCATATCAGACGTTAGCTGAGAAGTCAATGGGTAAAGAGACTCAAACAGAAGTAACTTAAATTGATCAGCAATCATCCCACATCCTCATGTCAATCTCTTTTTCTTGGTGAAGAAAGAAGGTATACAGAAATCTCAACTAAAACCAACTTTCTCTGCATTATCCCTGGAGGCTGTGATTACCACAAAGAAAATTAAAAGGGCGGGTACACAATTTCAACACAGCTTTCTTCAACAAATCTACCGAAGGTAGCAAGATGGCGGCAGGCCTGTGTTAAGCACGTGGGCCACCCTGGAGGCGGTGGGGTCTGGCATTGGGCTGTTTCAACCTGTGTCTTGGCTTAGCCACTAACTAGCTGGTTGAGCTTCAGGGTTTCCTTACTTTCCTGGTACCTTAGTTTCTCCATCTACAAAATGGGGTTGGTTAAAACATAAACTAATAGAGCAACTATGAGAATAAAATGAGGTAAATAACTGCTTATAATGGCATATACATATAATAGATACTTAACAGATGTTAGCTGTCATTAACCATCCTTCCTATTAATATTCTTAATCAATAATTCAGTTTAATTTCATAACTATATGCTAAACTTACTGCATGAAAAGGATTATAGTTAGCACTAGAATAAATGAGACAGTCTATATTGGGTTTGGGGAGATAAACCACAGACACATGAATAGAATTGAACGGAAATGCAGTATAAGTTTTTAAACAGGATCCTTAAGTGATATTCCCTAATACTATTTGATTCACAAAATTTCATTGCTATGTAGTGTGACTGCATTTTTTTTCTTATAATGAAGTTAAAAATATGTAGGCTGATTGCAAACCATCAAGTCTGTCTTCTCCACTGGATCCTCAGCTCTAAAAGGTTCTGTACCCGATCTGTTCACGGTTCTGTGCCCCAAAGCAAGCACCGTGCCTGGCATGTTAAGGGCACTCAGTACCCATAACATGCAAAGCTGTGTATTCTCTTGCTGGCATCCAGTGTCAATAAATGAGTTGGCATTAGAGTGAGGGGCTAACTAGAGCAGAACCTGGAATGTCTTCCTGATGGAACAGCCCTGTTCCCATAATGTTTCCTAACAAGCACTATCTCCGCCTCACAGGCACCACTCAAATCTATGCTACCTCAAAACGGAGTCTTTACAAATGGTGATGCACTGAGTCTACAAAAAAGAAATGACAAAATTCCTACAGACTCTCAGTAGTGACATAGTATATATATATATGTATATATATATATATATATATATATATTACCTCTGTATCAGTGTCCCAGAGCTGCCATAACAAATAACCACTAAATGGATGGCTTAAAGTGACAGGAGGTTACTGTCTCACAGTCTCGGACACTAGAAGTCTGAAGTGAAGGTGTCTGCAGTGTCACACTCCCTCCAAGTGCTGTGGGAGGATCTGCTCCATGCCCCCTCTCCCAGCTGCTGGTGGCTGCCAGCAGTCCTTAGCATTCCTTGGTTTGTGGTGGCATCACTCCAGTCCCTGCTTCAGTCATCATGTGGCCATCTCCCCTCTGTGTGTGTCTGTGTCCCTTCTTATAAGGATGACAGCCATTCTGGAGTGAGGACCGCCCTACCTCGGTGCACCCTAATTTAATAATTCTATTTCCCTGTAAGGTTGCATTCGAACATTCCAGGTAGGACATAACCTGAAGCAGGTAGGGATGGGCTCACTATTGAACCCAGTAGATACTTCTGAACCATTTTCTAAAAAAGTAAACAGAAAGCAGAAACTCTCACCCTGAGTCTGTCATATCAGCATTGACTCGGGTCTCACTGCATGGCAGTATTATTATGCGTGGAAGAGAAAGATTAGCAATAAGATTTAACGCATCATGGAGAACAAGACTTCCTAATGGGGAGACCTCGCTCGTGAAAAAGCAAGCACTTGGCACACCATCATGGGCAGTTTCACGCTGTAAAGGCCAGGCTGTATTTCACTAAAGGTACCAAGGCAGAGCCTGCTCCCCCAGCCTCACACCCACTTACAGGCAGGCCTTCCGGGAGTTCCACAAAGGTTAACACAGATGTCAGCTGACACCAAGACAGATGCCTCTGCTATTGACAGACGGTGCTTCACAGCTGGGTTCCTGAGCAGGACAATGAGAGGATCAGACCATGGGCAGGCGAAAGGGTATGTGTGTCAGCACGAGAGTTTCCCTGGTACTGTAAGTCATTCAAAAGACAGTCTGATGCTAATAACAACATCACTCAGATTTGCGCTGGTGACTTTTCTCCAAAGTCCTGAAGGGCTGCTGTGGCCCAAAGATGTTGAGAAGCCCGTGCCTGGCTTCATCTGGACACACAAGGGACGACAAGAGTCCTTTTTGAAGTTCAATGCTGTTACAGCACGATCTGGGGCAACTTCGAAGCCACACATGTATCATTTGCTGGCATCAAGAGACTCTGGTGTCAATAAACTCATAACTGCCTCTTCTGATTCACTCTCTCACTCATTCATTCATTCAAAGTCCCATATGCCATACACCGGGTTAGACACAATCCACGATCAAGCCTTCTTGTTGGCTGAGGTTACTTTACTGCGTGCCGTGAAGGCAGAGAAAGAGTATAGAAAACAACCTGACCTTTCAACAGAGTTTAGTGAAGGGACAGGCAGCGACATCTTTGAGTCTTTATGTCTAAAAATCTAAAGTCTTACAGTCACACCTTTGTAACCTATAGCCACTCACTGATTTCAGGGTTTTCATGCAAACCATGTTTATGTCTGTTTAACTCAATTATCAAAAAGATCAATCTAAATTAATGGAAATTCTGAATAATAAATTCTTAAAAGGCATTGATTTTCCTCCTTTCACACCTAAGCAGTAAGCCTAACAAAAGTGAAAGGGGAATATGTTTTAGATCTTAGTCTTATTTAACACAAAATAATCTTAGGATCTTATTATGTTTCCCATCCCACATTGCCTATTTATTATGAAATCATGAGCAAATTCTGTAGGGAACTAAAAAAAACCCAAATAGCCCTATTTGATAAAGAGGATTATTACAACAAGTTTTTCCAGCATAGGGAAGTCACAGGCACCAGACATTGTTAAGAAAGCACTTCAAAGAAGAAACTGAAATTCACAGACCAGATCCACACTTACTCCCAGCTTAACACTTCTCAGCAACAATCCTAGCACCTCTGATTGGGGGAGAAAGACATCGGAGAGGGTCATCTTCAAGATCTCTTTCCACTCCCACATTCTTTACTCCCCCCGCCCTACTCAAAAAGTTATCAACCCTCTAGCACAACTACAAACCACTTTATGACCACAAACCAAGCTCCAAAGAGAGACAAAAGTTAAGGTCAAGTGAGAGACAGCTTTGCTAACCAAGTTCGTCTTGCCCCTACTGAAGTGAAATTATATGTACATGACAATATCCCGGAATTAAGAAAAATGTATTCTATATGTGTACATATAGACATGTACAAATAAACACACACACACACACACACACACACACACACACATTTATGTTACCAAATCACGGATGGATCATTTCACTGCCCTGTCTGACTCCTGACCTTGCTTGGTCACCATAATCTTCTCAGCCTCCAAATGAGACGCCCCAGTTTATTACCTGCCATGCTCCCTAAAAGTATCATTCTCCTCCTCCTACATCTCTTCCATTTTTCTTGGGTTGGGAGAAGGTTTCCCTAGAACCACAGTGGGAAGCTACAATTCTACTTCATAGAAGTAGAGGTAATCATCCCAGCCAATAGTCACCCCTGAGCACAGGGCAACTAAGAATGTACGAATGGCAGCAGCAGAGAACCTCCTAGACAGCCACAATCCTTCTAAAGCAGAACTTGAATGAAAGAGCAGCCAAAGCAGTACAGTGAGTGCACTCACTGTCCCCACCCCAAAGCCATCCATCCTTTGTGTAGCTGCCTCACAGGGTTGGGTAAGGGTGAATTCACCTTCAGCTCCAGCAGGGGGCGCTGCCTGTTGTAAGCCTGTCAAAAGGAGTCCACCCTCATGGTCCAGGGATTGAGCAGCAAGGAGTCAAATGGCCAGAGCCGTTCAATGACAGGGTAAAAACGATGCTCATGCTCTCTCTCTCGCTCGCGCTCGCTCGCGCTCGCTCGCTCTCTCGCGCTCTCTCGCTCTCTCGCTCTCTCTCTCTCTCTCTCTCTCTCTCTCTCTCTGTCTCTATTCCCAACCCTCCACCCTGGATTATAACAGTAAGAGTTGTTAGCAGCCATATTATATCGAAAAAATAGTCCAGCTTAGCATGAAGATGTATGCAACCAAACAGAAAGGCAGAAAGAAAACAGGTAAGGACTTCACGAAGACATTACTCATCTCAGCCTGGTCCTGATGCCGGCCCTAGTCCTGGATCTCTGTCATGTGAACAGATGAGGGACAAAGGACAGGGTCTGCTTGCAACACCTGTGGTGATTGTTGGAACTGCAGAGATCTGTGCTTAACAGATAAAACTTGGAATTCAAGTAAAAAGAGAAATTTCACCCTAAAGATAAGTACTTTTATACTGTAGAGAGACTGACTCTACAAAAGGCTGAGTAAGTACAAAGTAATAATTTTAACAATGATAAATCGAAATGTTTTTTAAAAGCACAGCTCCATATATATATATATATATCTCCACATAATAAATCTGATAAGCCTTCCAGCCCTGGGAAATAGGTTATTTGCTCTAGGCAATGAACTGATGACTTGGTAGGTCTTTCTACTTTTAAAACTTTAATTCAGCTTCTACCTATAATCTATGAGCATGTTTTAAAGCTTTATGCATTAAAAAATCTCTTCCTAAATTTTGCATTTGCAGCCCTTTTTAACATATAAACTGCTGCCATAACCTATCCTAAGATTTGCAGGGGCCAGGGAAGGAAAAGTTGCAGGTGTATAAAATGAGATACTTTAAGCAAAAATAAACCTTGACTGCAGCCAGAAGAGTTCTTGACTCTCCTAGCTCAAGAGCTGATCCCTCTTCTCTTTGACACTATAATAGCTTTGCCTTTGGGCCAAAATAGACCAAATGCTCAACCAGAGCTGTTGTGCTTTTCCTCATTCTCCTTCTCGAGGCACTGACACTTGGTGAATAAGTGTAAAGTTCTCTAGAATTCTCTTCCCAAGCTCTTCTAGCACAGAAGCATCGCTTGGTCCATGAGGGTGAGAGGGACAGACATTCTGACTCTCTCAGCCAGCAGGAAGAGCAGGGCTCTGTGCTACTCCAGTCTTTACCCATCTCCTTGTGGGGCTCTGGTCCATGAGGATGAGAGGGACAGACATTCTGACTCTCTCAGCCAGTCTGAAGGAAGAGCAGGGCTCTGTGCTACTCCAGCCTTTACCCACCTCCTTGTAGAGCTCATTACACACGTCTCAGAAAGCAAGTTGTATTTGATGAATACATATTGTGGTACCCAGATGGAAATTCCAGAGTACGTTTACGCTACAAGTAGGCTCATAAACATTTTGTTGGAATGTAATTTACAGGGCTTTAACTCATTTAAATAAAAGTAACAATTTCAGGCATTTGTGATGGTGATTTTTTTTTCCGTGTGGTACTATCTGGGGAGATGTTTTCAAATGTATGGTTTGGAATGGGTAGAATAATCTTGCCTTCCTCAAGCTTTCTGTCTTTTATAAAAAGAGATAAAACGAAGTACTTCAGCCCAAGTGTTTTCGCTCCTGCCCTTGTTACCCGTCCTTCCTCATTTTTTCAAGATGCCACTCCCCAACAATGATACTTGCATCACCAGATCATGTCACCAGCCACATTCAAAACTCCCTAACAGTTTCCTATTGGGTTCTGACTTAAGCCCAACTCTGTACTGTGGTCCATGGAGTCTGTGTGATTGACAGCGCTGCCCACCTCTCAGAACTCACCCCAAGGATCCCCAGAGAAAGGTTCTGTCCAGATCACTACTATCCACAATGCCAGGTGCTTGGAGAAATTCAATACATATTTGCTGAACAAACTAGGTAATACTTACTGGGTAAATATAGACTTAGCCTTAGTAATTTATCCAAATTACAAAACTAGCAGGTTTTTAAAATACAAAGAATCTTCAAACGCGGAAATATAAAAAAATTAATATAGATCACTATGAGACAATGATTTAGTCAAGAGTCTTGAACACTAAAAGGAAATTCCACTTGTAACACTTTAAGTTCATACAAAAGGTACTCAAGGTAATTTATTGCCAAGTAGAAATCTGTCAGGGTTAAGAGAGAAAGAAACTCATGAGAATAGATCAGAAAACAAATTAACTGAAGGGAGAGGAGGAAGATGCAGCCTGGCCCATTTATATTGTATAAAGGTACCCAATTAAGTCAAAGTGATACAGATAGGACAGAAATATCAAGGAAACAGAATGGAGAGCCCAGAGAAAAATGCAGATATAAATGGTGAAGGTAAGAAAAAGAAAGGTAACACTCAAAATCAGTGAAAATAAGAATTCAAAACTTGTGCTGGGATGATTGAGTATCTAATCTGTTAAAGAGCATATATCTTCATCTTTCTCAAAAATAATGTAGAACAGCCAAAATATACAAATTCAAATGAAAACAGAAGTCTGTTTTCAAATCTGGAAGACAAAAGAAGTCTATCAACCTAAAACTAACAGAAATAAGTTAAAACATCAAATTTCTATATGTAAAAAATAAACAAAGAGCAACAGGCATAACTGAAGCCAAACAACCCTTTAGGAGAAAAAAAAAAAAACACAAAGGGCAAACGTCTTTATTGTCCAAAGAACTCCTGGGAATCACTGTAAAAAACACTAAGTCCAACAAATAAATCAGGAAGAACCGACAATAGGCAGTTCATCAAAGAAACCCAAATATTATAATAGAATTTGAAGCACAATATAACTCGCTGATAAAAAGAGGCGAAGAAGAAGAAATCAAAAGCTTTGCTGTGTTTTAAGCCCTTTTATCCAGCAATTCCACTTCACAAATGAACACAATGAGTCTGCTACTTTCTTACCTAATGTATTCTTGAATTTGTTTTTGAACGTAAACCGTGTAAGTCGCTTAGCCTACCACACTATCAGAGGACAGAAATGGCTACAGATTTGAGGGCCCCAGTGCAAAATAAAATGATGAATTTCAAGAGGCCAACAGCAGAGCGTCACACTGAGCACAGGGCCCTTCTGAGCACAGGGCCTGTGCGACTACAGAAGTAGACCCCGGGGAGCCGGCCCTGGTAAGGGTGACTGACTCTATCTCCAGGTTCCTAGAGGGAAAATAGGTTAATCTGTTATTGTGGTCCATGCAGGCACAACCTTCTGATCCTGCTCAGTGGGTGAGAACCTTAGGATGGAGAAAGGAGAGAGGGTGGGTGCCAGACAGTCCTCTTCTTTGGGGTGGAGTGGGGGAGGGCGGGGCGTAAGAGCCTGGAGATGCTACATTTACAAAGGTGGCCCTTCATCTTCCTATTTTCATCTCTGCTTGGAACTTAGTGGGCACCTCGAAGGGGAGCAGGGTCTCTCTTCCTTCCCCCTGTGCTGCAAATGAAATCAGGTAGGTAGCCCTGCCGGCCTTGCTCACACCCAGCCCAGCCCAGCCCTCTCCTGCCCTGGATGAGAAGGGACACCAGGGCAGATGGGATGTTCCCGCCCCTGGAGCCTGATTTCTCGGTGCTTCTGAAATCAAGGAGCGACACAGAAAAGGAACATGAGATGATGGACAGTCATCAAGTTTGCTCGTATGGTGTTGAATAAATTCAGTGTACAAAAAATAGTTGAGAAATGTAAAAATCTGTGAATATCTGAGAGTTGGCATTTTTATTTCGATGTGGGAAAAATATTTAAAAATACAGAAGACTTAGTAACTAATTCCGAATGATTTGTTGTCTATTTGGAAACAAAATCAAGTCTCTGCACACAAACATACACAAACCTATATTGATGTTATACAAAAGTAAATTCTACAGTGATTTCTCCATCCAAAAGCACTAGAATTTACTTTAAAAGTGCCTTTTTCTTAGTGATTTCGAAGCAAACCTTAGCCCATTTGGCATGACCATACGTTCTGATTTGGCTGGTTGCACGCTACGGAGATAAAAACCCTTATTCTTACAGACATGAGTACCTCATCCTAATCCCAACTTCATACTTAAACAACCCACTTCATATCCCTGAGTCCTCACTGTTTCTTTTGTCATGCAAGGAGGTTAAGGCTGATATATCCCCCAAGTCCTCATAGCAAACAGCCCCTACTGAGCCGTTCTGCAATCTCGCTTTTCTATCCCATGAGATAAGATCTACATTACTATCCCCACGGTCCACACCAGAAAGCTAAGGCACAGGCTATTACCTTCTCAAAGCTTCTAAGTGAAAGCATCAGGCCAACAGAGACCTCACTCCTCATATATCATCCCCTTGAATTTTTATTACAGCTTCTTGGGGGAAAAGCTCAAATGCAGAAATCATTGCACTTGGATTTGAATCCTTTGTCACTTAACACCCCCTTGACCTTGAAAAGATACTTAACTCTCTGCCTCAGTGTCCTTATTTATCATGGAAGCCAAGAGTGGTGGGTTTTCTATGAATAAATCCATGTAAAGCACCTACTTATATGCTTGACATATAGTAAGCGCTTAGTAAATGTTACCTATTAACCTTGTTTCAAGAGGGTGAATTAATACAGTTATGTAACACTGCAAAATTAAGGTCCTGGACCAGAGCTTTAATCCAAATAATTTACTCTTTATCAATAAACAGATTTAAAAATCCAGAACCACAATATCTAGGTGGTCCTTTTGTCCCCGTATTGACCATTCTGGTCTGACTATACATCCCCTTACTAACCACTGCCAGCATTACTTCATGCCTGTTCTAACACTTTTGCTAGTTTAGAACGGCATCTCTTCCCCTCCTAAATATGACCCTAATCCATTACCAATGCTTCCAAGACAACCCCTCGCAGGTCTCAGGAACCCCTCCCCAGTTGGAATGCTGGTACCATTTAGAGTCATGTGGTACTTCAAATTGTAATAATAGCAACTGACATTTACAGCCTGCATGGGAATGTGCCAGCTTGGTCTTACATACATTTTCTCCCTGCACTGGCATCCCTACCTCCTCACGAGCCCCGGCATCACAGCCTCTCAGGTAATGCAGTGGGCAAAAAGACTACGCCCTTGAGAAAAGTGTACCGCTGATGAAAACAGGCTCTAGAAAAGTGAACTTCCTTTTTGCAAATAGGTATCTTTTTAAAACGTAAAAACTGACCAAGATTCTTCACCTGTAGAGTCTAGGTCCATGCGGGAGCATAACAAAGTAACTACAGTTAGCAAGGAGGATGACACAGAGAGTGAGGAGAGAGACCCAGCATGCCCATTGCAATCAAGAACTTTAGTAATATGAAAAAAAGAGAGAGAGAGACAGACAGACAGACAGAGATTTGGTTCTGGCATTTTTGTTAGCAGCAGCTGGAATCCAGTGTCACATGTACAGATTATTATAGAAAAGGCCAATCTAAAATTCTGTCAACCCAAACGCTGGAAGACGTCCAAGGCCATCTGAGAGTCTCTATGTTGGACCTGCCCCTTCTACCAGTCTCTACAGATCCCTTACGCCCATCTTCAGCTTCCTTACCCAAGGCAGAGCCCAGTGGGAGCTGAGAACAGCAATCCATGCTCCTGTTACCTGCATCAGACTCTAGCCTGTATGGTGAGTGGCTAATAAGTACTCCCATCTGTCATGCAAAATACACCTCCCTACCACCCAGTAAGAAATAAAACACGGTTTCAAAGGGTGGTTAAGTTTACTGGCCAAGATTGCCCAAGATCTGAACAGATACACTTTTAACCTCCCCCACTGTTTACTTTGCAAATGCCTTACCAAATTCTTAACCTCCACGACCCACCATATGTTCTCCCTTCATAGCCTGTGAAAACTCTGGACAACCAAGTCGTTAAATCTCCTGTTCAGACATCTCAGCCTCATGGTTTTTAATTTCCATGGCGTGGAGATGGATGCAAATGCCTTAAAACCTACTTATCAGTATCATTAAGGTCAATTCCAGGCTCATCATCCCATTGAAAATTAATACTAAGTGTCTTTTCTATAGGGAACATATTATGGGCACTGGACAAAGTAATTTAGTATGAGGAAATAAATGAATGAACTGGATCTTTAATATTATGTAGAATCCAAGAAATTGCCATTTTTGTAGGTAAAAAGAGTCAATCAAGATCAATCATTTTACAGCCTTATTATAAACATTTCTTGGGGATGACACTCTAAGATTGGTGATGAGTAGAAAGTAAATAAAATTCACTGGATAGGGCTCAAGATATAGTCACTTATACTGAATTCCTTAGAGCATACGGTGTCCTAGTGAGTTACCAACGAACATATTTAGAGAAATAACATATATTCAGCATAAAGAGAGAAAACCCACAGACCTCCAATAAAAGGCATAAAAAAATTGGTCAAGCTAATTGAACAAATAAACAGTTACAACAACAAAATTTGCACATTATTATGTCTGTCTCCTACGCTGTTTACCTTCTTATAAAACTCCCGGGAAAATCAGTTTACTAATTTTTAATCTAAATCTTTGCACCAGAAAATTTAATGAGAATTCCACACTGAGCGGAGAGAGACTAAGGTCTGTTGATTTCCCAGAAGCGGCAAGTGACAGAAGAATCGGGAGGAAGTGAAATAAAGGAAGAGCCACACAGGGAACAAAACAGTAGCGAATGTTCACCAGCTGTATTCCAGCGCAGCTGACTAGCCTTCGGTCAGTCATTCTTCATTTAAAAGGCTCTAAAATCTCAAGTGTTTGCTCGGATCGTTGTTCTGTAAGAACCGTCGTTTTACTGCTTTTCCTTAAATACTTCCCCGTATTCAACCAAATCATAATCATGCAGCAGCAATATGTGGATGACGCTTCCCCTGTGTTTGAAGAGGCATATTTTACTCCAGAATCTGTCACTCACCAGCACTCTTTCTGTTCCTTTCATTTTCAAATACAAACAAAAGTTTAGCTCTAGGCTGAAATGTGAGTTAAGCATACTCTCAGTTGTAAACGTCTCCAAATAATGAAAATAATCTCTTACTAATAAAATTCTTTTCTCCTCTCTGTGGCTAAGATGAGCTAAATATTAGGAGCGAAATTTCAGTTTTTTTAAGCTATGAAGACAACAACAACAAAAAAACACTGAGGTCTTAGACTAGATGTGTAGACAAATGTCTTCTCCCCTCTGATGGACAGGTCTCCAAATCAGTCACTACAAAACATGCATCCTGGCAAATGACACAGCCCTGGTCCACTTCTACGCCTCCCATTACTCCCACAAAGCTTTCAGGGGAACCCACCATTTAAATGGGGAGCCGTAACTCAAATAGCTGAGGGTGTGGATTGCAGGCATTCCAAAAGCAGGAGGGAAGAATATCTGTGATGGAGTCTGGCAGGGAACTTTACACACGAGGGACTTTACACACTAGAGACTTTATATACTAGGGCCTTTATGAGCCCAGCTTTATTATCTCCATTGTCAAGGGAAGAGAAACAGAGCACAGAAATTCACCATGCCCAGGGTCACAGTGCACGTCCGTCCCAGAGCTGAATGAGGCCCATCTGACCTCATGATCCTGTGCCACCACAAATGAAACGAATAACGAACCATCAAGTTTGGAGGTGGAGAATATCAAACTGGAGCAGAAGATGAACAGAAAGAAGACCCAGGTTCCAAGTTCTAGAACTCTCTAGGAATGGGATTTAGGTCCTTTGTGCCCCGGTTTCCACAGAGCAGGAACCCAGCTGGCATTCAGTGAACACGTGTCAAGCCTAAGGTTCATGTGAGTCTCTGGGGCACCTTCGGTGGCCTTTCGGGGACCCTCCTACCACCGCAGGCAGATGGCTAGATAGATAGATATGGGGCCACGGTCCTTTCTCATAAATTTTAAGACTCACATTACAGGATCTAGGGCAGAGGCAACTGATGTCATTGAGCTGGTGACCCCACCAAGTGAGAGAGAGAAATTGAAGCTGACACTTCCAGAGTCACCTCTAGAAGCTCTGAGCCACTTCTAAGCCTCCCACTGCTCTGAGCCTTTCCCTTGTCCTAGCCTTTAACAGGAAAATCATTTCCGTTTTATAAGGTAAAATTCGTACTTTAGTGCCTCGCCCCACGACCTGTAAATTTCTCCAATCTTAACTGAGAACTATCACAACCCACTACTACCTACGGGCAAAACGGTGGTCGATCATTCACATCTGGGAAGATGCTGAGCTCGGGGAAACCAGATTCGAGTCTTTGAAGTACTAAGAGAATAAAAAGAACAAGCTGTGGTCAGCGTGGTCAAAGACAAGTTCACGCCATTAAAGTCTGCCTTCTTTACACGGACTTCTTCATGCTGTAAAGATAGAAGGCAAAAGAGACAGAAGTAAAACAAAAATATAGCTGTCAGCTTAACCAGAAGCATTTCTCCAAACAAAGCTCCCTGACTCATTAATTTCCACAACAGATACTGATTTGGTCCATATCAATCCTGACCAGGCATTGGATGCTGAGAACCTAACAGCAATAGCATCTCTGCTCTCAAGACATTTCTAGTGCAGTGGGGGAAGGGGGACATCAAACGGATAAGCATAATCATCTCCATAAAAGCCATGAATAAAGGCAAGATGCTCCGAAGTCCACGTAGCTCCAGCCAGCACAGACTTGGTCAGCGGAGTATGGTGATCTGGAGATTTAGACAATGGTGAGTGGACATCCTAAGCAGAGCGAAGTCCAGGAGCAACAGAGAACATGGACCATTCAGGAGCCACAGATAATTTAGTGGGGGTAGAGAAGATGGAAGAAGGAAGGGAAGGATAGATGAGATGGTCATGAAACTTGATATCTTGCACATCCTGGGAGGGAACTTGGACAATATCCAGAGAGCAGTGAGGTACCTTAGAAAGGTCTGAACAAGCAGACTGGCATATTGGACCACTGAAAGGTGGGTTGAGCAGCAGTGTAGAGAATGGACTGGAGAGGGTGAGGCTGGAGGCAGTGAGACTGGTTAAAAAGATGTTACCAGAAGTAGAAGTGGTGAGTGGACAGAAATGAATAGATTTGAGAGATGTGAGTCCAGATAAAAGAAACACGAGGAATTTGTGATCAGAAAGTCAGAGTGATTTTCCTGAATTCACATGAGGCAGTGCAGGAAAGTCACTAAGGTACCTGAGATGATTTTCTGAAGTGTTCAGAGAAGTAAATGTCGCCTAGCCTAGTCTGGATGAGCAGTTAACAATGGGAGGTCACCCAGAAGTGACCAGAGAACCTGTCCATCTTTCTGTTCTCACTTTCCTGCCTGTGTAACTCTCAAATTCTCTTCTTTTTCCTCTTTACGGTATAGATCAGGTCCCACTTGGTCTCAGTGGGCACCCTCCCTTCCATTTGCCAGATTCAAGTAAACCTTCCCACCACTGTTGACTCTTAAGGTCAAAGATACCTTAAGACACATCATAAAGAAAGATCATTCTCTTAAGAAAAGACACGACATGGCCTTGAGATGGTGAATGAAGTACCGATCTGTGTTTTTTGTTCGTCTGTGTTTATGTTTTAACACAGAGGATTATGTTCTAGCCAATTCTCCACAGCACTATTCACTGGCTGCGGAGCAAATGGAGAAGCCACTGAAATATGTGGATGAGGTGTCCCCCAGCCCCTGTCCGCATCTCATCTGTGCATCATCATCTCTGATGACAGCACTGAGGACTCACTTGATGAACCCAACACTGGCTCAGGAAACCCAATGGGAATGTTCAGAAATTGAAAACAGCTATGCGGGCCACATGTTGGCCCGACACTATGAACACCAGAAGACTTCTTCGAGGACAGCTTCCAAAGACATTCTGTCTGATTTGGAGAAAGAACAGGGCAATAAATAATGCAATGCACCAAGCCTTTTTAAGCACAAATATCCAACAAGATGCTTCCTTCACTGCACGCGTGCGTCCATACAAGAGGACAAGTGCACATGGGTCGAGAACATGGGGCTCTTGCAAGTCTTATTCTTGTATGTTCATCCTTCGTTCTCACTGAATATATATGGTAGGTAATTCCATTAGTTACAACAGGAAACCCTTTGAAATTTTCATGAGGAGAGGGGTTTCTGTGAGTCACACTAGTTCGGTGATTTCCATGAGAGGAATCAAGAAA
Source organism: Macroglossus sobrinus (assembly GCA_004027375.1). Lineage (NCBI taxonomy): Eukaryota > Metazoa > Chordata > Mammalia > Chiroptera > Pteropodidae > Macroglossus > Macroglossus sobrinus. Next base: position 206,087 of record PVKZ01001687.1, on the reverse strand, counting down.
CAACAGGTCGGTAATATCAAAAGAAACAGGAAAATGAGTTAATTGAGTTTAAAAACAGAGATTGGACGAAAATCTTCAAAGTTTGAACAAAGCAAGGCTCTGATAGCATGACCTTCAAAATCTCACGTTTTATTAATTATTCCATGATTTGCATGGAAATGGTACCTGGATAGAGGTCAGAGAGACATTTTACAACCGAGAAGAAAATCATACATATATATGTATATCCTAGGTGCACATAAACTAGCATCAAATCGAGATTATGACATTACTTTGGCCTAATACCACCATTCTTCTGTGCAATGACCAAAGTCATGGGTTTATACACCAATAATTCAAAATGTGTAGTAAAATCAACCTAAAATATTTTTAAAGTGATAACTTATTTGGGGAATAATAGCACTCACTTTAAAATCTCGACCATTCAGTTCCCACAGTAAATAAATCACACAACAGTCTCCCCGAAATCCACCAACATTACATAATAAATCTTTAAATGCGACATTACATGAGACGTGATGCTGTAAAGTGAAAGTCTGGTTTTAACTCAGTGACCTCAGTTTTACCTCTGCTGGACTGTAAATCTGATGCAAAATGAACAAATGGGGGTGGCCAAGTTTCAACCTGGCATAACAGTGAGGCTTTGTCAAGAATCCTAGAATTCAGAGTTTTTAGGAATAAAAAAAAGTCTGAAAAACAAAAACATATGCTAAACAGCTGGGGACAGGGGAATGAAAGGATGAGAAGAACTTTCACCTCGGCTAGGAAACCATTCTATTCCACGACTGTTCCTTTTAGCTGACCCATTCACAGATTGTCTCTTTTAACCTCTAAACCTGTATCTCTAGAAGACACATGTTAGATTCATAAAGATTTATTCATTCACTTCTTCGTTCATTCAGTTAATGTACAACAAATAGTGTTTTCATCTCTTACGAGCTCTGGGACCCTGAAAATATTACTTATCTTTGCTGTTTTTTCATCTGCAAAATGGGGACAATATTTATACATAACTCATAGGATGTTGTACCCATAACCATGGATCCTCTGTACCAAATGCCATGCTGAAGCTGTGACTGGCAACAGTAGATAAAGCAAATGGGTTCCCCATCTCTAGGGAGGCATAATTATCAAATGAAAATAAATAGTTTCAAAATCGCCCATATATCTGAAGGAAAAGCATAAGGTACTACTGAATAAAAGCCAGGGCTTCTTAGATTGAGAGATCATAGAAGACACTGCCGTTTGGGGAAGTTTGAGGTGAAATCTAAAAGATGAGAAAGAGTCAGCCACACAAAGGGAAGAGCCAAGTACACTCCAGGCCAAGGATTTGGGAACTGCCTTGATCTTGGGACTTGCCAGGTGTGTTCCAGGAATGGAGATGTAGGCAATGGGCTAGTCATGCCATATCCAGAGGCAATAATACAGAATTTGGCTTTAGTGAGTCTGTCTATATGAATTAAAAAGTTTTCTAGTAGAATGGCAGTTTTTTGTTCTGAAAAAATGATTCTAGCTGTTGGGTGGTGAATGGACCAGTGAAGTTCAGAATAAAAGCACCAGGGAGGATACTGAACTCATTCCGGTGGGAGAGGATGAACACTTGGCATAAGCAGTGGCAGAGAAGATGGAGAGAAATGGATAGAAATTAAGATACCTCCCGAAATCGCAAAATATCTGCCTTAGCATTTTCTTCTCAGGTACAAACACTAAAAGAGAAATGCTGAAAAGAAAACCTAAATAGTCTCATTTTACTGAAGTTCTTCAGATGGCTCCCTGTATGAAAGCCAGTGGAAGTAAAGTTAACGGGTTTTCATATGATAGTTTAGAGCCATGAAATGATTTGACAGTTGAGGCTGACTTCTTGGTGTCGTTTAGATTGAAAGCAGTAAGGCCCCGTGATTTAGAAAGTAAAACCCGTGCTGTATAATGGTGGTTGTTCTGTGTTCTAGACAAGTCTTCGCTGTTTTCACTTCAGACTGAACCCTAAACTGTCCCCCGGAACAGGAGGTTTGGGGTCAACCAGGACCAGTCAGGAGACATTCCCCACCATGGCTTCCTGGGAAAGCATCAAAAGCAATAACCTTGCTTTCAGCTTTCCATCCAGAGATTAGCATAGCGCATGCTTCATGAAAATTATGTGCTTCCATTCCAACCTAGCTCTTTGTGCTTTGGGAAGGAATAGACAGGAGAGAGAGAAAGACAGAGAGGGAGGGAGGGAGGCAGGAAAAGGAGGGAGGGAGAGAAGGAGATAGAATACGAATATAAAAAAGGGAGAGAGCTAAGGCATGATTTGTCATCACCCAGAAGTGCTAACGCTGGCTTCCAACCTCCAGCTCTGATTCCTTCATCAATCTTAATACCCCCCAGATTCTGTGTAGAACAAATATATAAGGGGAAAAAAAGGTCTTAGCCAAATATTAGAGTCTAGCTTAGAAAAATGAGCCCTGCAGTGACAGCACATATTTTTAAGGGCTTATTGTGCTCTAACTAAGGAGCCTGGCTCTGGGCCTTGCTGTTTCACATACTTTCTTGATTCCTAAGTAATCATTTTTACATCATCTGCTTTAAAATAAGCCAAAAGGAAGCTTCCTCCAAGAATAGCCATTCACTGGCGTTTCACAATTAAAAGCAAGATCCCATTTGTGTGACTAGCCTTGAACAAGAATTTGATTTCTATTTAATAAGACACATGCTCATGTGTAATGCATACCAATGAGTCTGACAAGAAATATTTAATATAACACAACTCTAGCGTAAAACCAAATCAGTTTTAACAACTCATCAGGATTTATAAGGCACAGCTTAAGCAACATGATGAAATTATAGTTAGTGGTATCTGAGCCTTCGATGGAAGAAAAGTTAGTCTAACTCTTCCTTCCTCCTACCAGAATATCTTAAGCATACAAGCCATGCCCTTCTCCATTAATAACCCCCCAAAGGAAACTGAGATTAAATATCTAATTTACATATTTACCTATACAGTATTGGTAAGTTTGCTAACAATGACAATTGATATTTTTTTTAATTTAATGTTTAATTTTGAATGTTTTATTCTCTGCTCTGAAAAATATCTTTCAGGTGTTTTTGAGAGGGCAAATTTTCCACATAAGCCCATGGTTCCTTTATCCCTTGGAAAATCACATGAAACAACAATAGCTTAGGCTACTCTTATTTTTTATCATTTCTAAATCTTATCTTTTGTATCAGGGGTCCCCAGTCCCCAGGCTGCTAACCAGTACCTGTCAGTTGCCTGTTAGGAACTGGTACGCACAACAGGAGGTGAGCAGTGAGCAGGGAGTAAAGTTCCATCTGTATTTGCAGCCGCTCCCCAGCACTAGCATCACCGCCTCAGTGCTGCCTCAGATCGTCACATGTTAGATTCTCATAGGAGCAGCGGTCCCTGGTACACAAAGGTTGGGGACCATTGTTTAATACAACTAATTTTAATTGGTCTCATAGCTCACACACACACACACACACACACACACTCTCTCTCTCTCTCTCTCTCTCTCTCTCTCTCTCTCTCTCTCTCTCTCTCTCACACACACACACACTCATACACTCTCTCTCTCTCCCTCCCTCGCTCCCTCCCCTTCCCTTCCCTTCCCTCCAAGCAAAGACAATGAATAACCCTTTGGTATAAGGAGGTTTGTGGTCTGACCTCAAGATACCTTTTTAGTCTTTTCTTTTTGCAAACTACCTTTTGGTAAGTACTGGAGGGTGTCTGATTTCACAATAAAATCCCTCACCTCCTCAACCCCACTACTAAACACAGATGATTCATTTTAAATTAAGGGGTGGAATTATAATCTAATTTATTAACTATGAATCATAGAATATTTTAAAAGAAATATTATTTGATTGTTTGAATACCTTACAACAGAGTAGCTAAAAGGAATTCTAATTGGAAGCTTTGCCAAACCTGTGTTCATGACACTGCAAGACTAATTGATATAATAGCATATGATTACAGGCAAATGAGATTTGTTTCTACTTTAAAAAATATATATATTTTTCTCAGAGGCATTAAACATGCCTGCTTTCCATTCTAGATTTCCCCATCAAATGGTTTCCAATCAAATCAACTATGATTATAGTTCCAAGATAAAGACTAAATCCTCTGACGATTTTTCTTCTTCTTTCTCTTCTCAACCCTAAAAAACCCAAGAAACCAGGAAGTTTACCATGTTAAGGCCAAGGGCCAGAATCATGGGCAAGGAGTGCATCTGTCACGGGGTTTCTACAGCAGGACAGAGACCCCCCCCCCCCCGTCACTCCCCTTCCCTCGGAACCAGAGGAGTATCAGGTAGGACTAGACGAAGTCCCGCTGGCCATTCCCATGTGACACGACCAGCCTATCCCAAAGTACCATCGACCCCACAAGACCTCAACACTATGTCTGGTTCAGGAGGCAGAACACGGGCAGAAACTGTGTACATCTGACTCGGGCTTGAAACCAGCGGAGGTTCAAGACTCAGGAAAATCTGACTGCTAATCTCGTCCTCAGAGAGATCCCAGAGGTATACTTTAGCCCAGCCCCTCTCATTACATCGTACATTCACGCTCAAGTAATAATACTTAACACCCCCAAAAAGTGGTAGGGAGACTGTCCATCCATCTATTCATTTATTCACTTGGCATTTAAGATATAGTTATTAAATGCAATTATGTGGCTGGTGATGGGGATATAATTATAAACAAAATGTGGCTAATACCTGATTTTACACTGGAAAAGAGAATTTCCAGCTTACCGAGAAAGGGAAGTGCTAAATGAATGATCATAAAAATGTATAATTATATATATATTAAAAAAAATAAGTGTAATTCTGTGAAAGTATAAAAAAAAAAGCTAAGATTAGGAGTCAAAAGAGACTTCCCTTGATAATTAAGATGTAGGCAGAAGGCTAAAGAGGAATTTGGGTACAGAGAGAGTGTCATGCAGAGGCCACAGCCTGCCCGAAGGCCCCCAAGCAAGGTGCATGATGTGTCCCAGAGCTAAATAAGGCCACATGCTGAGGCACAAGAAGGCAGTGACGGGGTGTGGGCACAAAGAAGACTATGCAAAACTCAGGCATGTTCAGAGGTCTTTGTCCCAAAAGCAATGAGAAAGACCCAAGTGCTAAAAATAAACTCAAGTTACATGAAATTATAGAGCATTATAAGAATGACACTCAAATCAATAGGAGGAAGGATGAATACTTCACTAAATATTTTGGGACAAGTGGTTAGCAATTAAGAAAAGTAAGACTGAACTTACTCCTTTCACTAAATTATATTCCAGATAAATTAATCATTAAAATACATACAGTGAAAATTGAAGGGGTACTAGAATTACAGAGAGTAAAAGTTTTTCTACTCTGGATCAGAGAATTCTGTTTAACCATATTAGGAGATGCTTACATCACATAGGAAATGATACATAAACATGACCTAATAATAAAGCAAAACTTCCATGTGGTAAAAAAAGAGAGAGAAATACTCAGAATTAAGCACATAAAAAAAGGAATGAAATAGGAAAAATAAATAAAATCACCCAAAAACTACCATATGGAAATTTGAAAGAGTTTTTTAAAAATCTGCCTAAAATATTAATACCACATTCTATGAACAAAGAAGTTACTACTTAATACTGGAGAATAAAAGCACCAACATAAAACTGAGCAAAGGACATGACCAGGCTATTTATCAAAGAAACCATAGAAGTGGTCAGTGAACAGGTGACATGTTCTATCTCAGTGTTAATAACAAAAAACAAAAACAAAAATAAGAGGCAATTCTTTGTGTGCACTTTAGTGAGACTATAAAAGATTAGAAAAGATGGATGAAACCACATTCGTGGGACATGGAGACACAGGACAGTTGAAGCACTCAGGAAGAGTGACAGAGGTGAGGGCAATCTGACGATATGTATCAAAATTTGAAATAAGCAGAGCCTTTGCCCCACCAAGACTTTCAGAATTTAGCCTAAGAAACTACACAAGTTCGAAAGGTTTATAGCCAAGGCTACTTATCTAATCATTTATGTTAACTGCAAAAGTGAGAACACGAAACTAGTGAAGTAATCTATCACTTCCATCCAAAGGAAAATTACACAAACATTAAAATTTGATGCATTTATTGACATGGAAATATGTCTACGACTCAGTTGAATGAAACGAGGTTACAGAATAGTGCATGTGGCATTAGATCTCACATATGGAATGATGCCCATGTATACTTTTATATAAATATAGAATTCTCTTTCCTTTTCTTCCTACACAGAACACAGAAGATCAAATTCATAATGACATATATACTTTCTGTATATCCCAATATTATTAAATTAGATTTCTCCTACCCAAAAAAGAAAGAAATTTATGCTTACATTCTTCAAGTACCTTTTCAAAGTTTGGCTTATGCATTTCAGTCTTTTGTCTACCTGGAATATATTTTCATGCTGCAAGGAGTGAGGTCAGAGCAAGCTCGTGTTCAGAGGGATTACATCTGGATTGCAGAATTAGGACTTTGGGGAGGAAACTAAATATCTGACAGGAACAGTTAGTCTTGTTTTTCCTCCCCTCATCCCTTATTATTCCTTATTCACACACAAGTGTACCACACCCCCAAAAGCTCACACAGGTCCATAAACAGAGGCAGGAGGAAGGCAGACAAACAGGCAAAAGGGTCTAATTTTTAAGGCCAGAGTCTGAGAATCTTTCCTCTGCAAAAGAATAGCCTACTGAGTAGGCCTATGTGTTTTAATTCTGGAGGAAATTTCCACAACAGGGAGACAAAGTCCCACAAATCTGGCAAAAGCAGCTCCATTCTTACCCCCATTCCTATGGCTCCTGACAAGCCCTAGAGGCTGTTTTTGCTGAACGCAGCATCCTGGACACAGCAGGCAGGAAAACTGGTGGGTCCACCAACTTGGCCATCGGCACCACTATCTGGTGTGTCCAGGGGAGGCAGGATGGGGATGCTGGAGTGTGGGGCATGGGTATCAGCCTGCTGTTTGTGCATTAGGTCCCTCATGCATCCTCATGGTAAATGTTAATTTGAAATAAGTTAATTTATACGAATTGTGACCTTGGTTATATGTAGGGAAGCAAGAGTGCTCTACCCATCAACCATGGACAATTGTCTATGGGTGCCAGAACTGTTCAGCCATGACTAGTGGTTGGCATGACTCATAATCTGGGATCTACAGCGATGTCTTTGCTGGGTCACCTTGCTAGCTCAGAGCAGGGCTACCAGAGGATTCTAACTTCCTGTCTGCTCTTTCTCTTTCTAGTCATGCACTAAAATACACTGTTGCATCCTTAAGTGTCACTGAGACACTCTCCCAGGCCTGTGACTGCTCATCTAGACACCTGAGATCAACTATGAGCAGCCAGGAGACTACTCATGGGCTCAAGAAAATACATGGGAAGGGCAGTTCCTGAGACTTCTCAGCAACATCACCTCCACTTCCCATTCTGGCACTTCTAATACCCCTGACCCTAAGGGTTATGCTCATGTCACCTTCAACATTTCCCCCCAAGTAGCCTGGCCTGCGCATCTGCCTGCTACAAACTAAAGAAAGAGTTAAGTGATTCCAAGACTTGCTCAAAGATCAAAAAGATGGCTTCTGTTTGCTTATCCAGGAACAGAGACTAAAACCTTGTTTTTAAGCATAAAACAAAATGTGGCAGACTGTATTTTCCCAAAGATGACTACCCATTACCTTCTATTCCACATGCCCTCTAGGCCTGCCATGACCTCATTTAGACATGGAGTCTAACTTCCCTCCTCTTGAATCCAGGCGGGAAGTGATACTGCTTGACCTCTGACTCTAACTCGTAAAAGGTAATGCTGCCTCCAGTGTATTCATTGAAATAAACAACTTTTAAAAACTTTTTCTGTCATGTAAGCAGACTGACTGCCCTCAGATGGCCATTTTATGAGGAAGTCCAAAATAGTCTGGATAGAAAGACCACAGGGACAGGGGCCTTGAGATGAAAAAAAGAGTGGGGAGAGAGAGGAAGGGAGGGAGGGGGAAAGAGGGAGAGGGAGAGGGGGAGAGAAAGAGAAAAAGGAAAAAGGAAGAAGAAAGAAGAAAGAAGGATGAGAAAGAGGATAAAGAGGAGAAGGAGGAGGAGGCGAAGGAGGAGGAGGAGGAGGAAAAAGAAGAAGAGAGACCAGCCTCATCCAGAATTATTCCAGCCTTGCTGTTCCAGCTTCAGCCACTGCTTGGCCCCAGCACTGGTCAGCCTAGAACTTTCCAAATTCCTGACCCACAAAAACTGAAAGAGGTCATATGATGATGGCTGTTGTTTTAAGCCACTGAGCTTTCAGGTGATTTGTTACACAGCTATAGTAACAAGAACATGCTGTGATATAATAAAGACACTAGAAGTGCTTTATTTTGAAATATGATTCGTTGACCTTTGGTAAACCAATTTTGTTTAGCCTAGGGAAGCATCTGTGTTTTATGAATTCATTCTCTCTCTTTGGATATTGTTTTGCTAGATAAGTAATTATAGGCTATATTCTAGAGCCACACAATTATGAACGAATTATGGCCTGTGGGAGAAACAGCATCCCAGGGTCCTACGTCCCTCTAGGGTGTCAATTATTCAGAGTCCAACAGTAATATATTCAACTTCCCCTGAAGACAGCTACTTCTCATGCTGCTTTTGGCCAAACACTGCTTGAAAGTAAGTCTTCAATGTGGTTACACACAAGTAATGAGGTATAAAACCTCTTCCTGTCTGGTCTCATGAAGGGCGAGAAAAATCACTTCTTCCCTCTCTCGTACTGTGACTCTCCCCCATGCAGATAGGGTCATATAAGCCTAAAGACATTAAAACCTGGAAATCAGAAAAGACAAAAATGCCAAAAAACATGACACTGTTTAATCACGCCAAGTGAATCTATCTGACTTCTATCGAAAAGGAAAAAGCTGTCCATCTACACATACTATTTGATAACGAACGTATAGACTCTCTTAGAAACAAGAAATGAATAAAACGGCTAAATAATTTACTTTCCATCAAGATGTTCTACGTCTTGGATGACAAAATCATATGCAAATTGAGCCCATCCCAAAGAATTCCATCTCAAATTAATATGACCATCAGCGTTTTAAAGCACTCTCTTTGGAGGGGAATAGGATGGGACAAGAAAATGGAACATATTTATTTTGTCGAATTAGTACACCTGTGTTTGCTTCATAATGAATTAGAATTGTATCGATTTTCTTAGACATATAGTGATTGTGCTATTTCCTGCTTACATTATGAAAGTTCTTTGGATCTCTTAAACCATCATGGAGAGCATGAAAATCTTATGAGGGGTCCAATGCTAACATTACTGGGTGATACGCTTAGCGCATTTCGTGCACGCCACACTTTCCAGAATGACATCGGAGGCTACAGCTATGGGTTAGTTTGTTTAGATTTTACTAAGAAAAATCAGAAGTTCCAAAGGCACTGGGCTTACACAAAGCCACCTGAAAGGCCAACTAGTCGGACTCACTGATGTCCATTTGATATAGTATCATGCTATGAACAACACTGTTTTTCTTTGAGATCAAGTCTCTGCCTGCTGAGAACCACGGCCTAATCATTTGCTCAAAGGGAATTTTTTTCAATGCATTGTGTCTTGTCTCAAGAAATTCATTAGTTATTTCAAAACACTCTCCATATGCTGTTCTCTACTTCTCTGTTTTCTATATGGATTTTTTTTTTTTTTTGGCAGAAAGTTCCAGAAATTTCTCTATTCTCACAAGGATAGCTCTAGGCACTTTCCCAGTATAATAAAGAAGTGTTTTATGTTATGGGTGATGGCCAGTTAACATTTGTGTTTCTCCTGACAAGCTACAGCATTCCTATCAGCCAAGGGAAACACCTGCATAGCCTGTGTTCCTGATCACATCCAGGATCTCGCATCCCATAAACAAGGACTCAGGACCCAAAGGACAAAAACCACAGGTGCTGTGGAAAAACAGCACCATGTCAATCTGCAGTGTGCAACGATCTCTTCAAAACAAACACGCTCGTAAGGGGATAATTATAGAAAGGAGACAGGGAAATCAACCCCAATAACCCATAATTATTTTTATGATTCATGGGGTTTGGACTAAACATGACCACAGATGAAAGCACGAAGGCAGAGTTCCTTGCAGACATGTGGTGGCTAAAACACAACAGATAGTATTTGTGAAATAATTAGCCAGAACTTCTGGCTTCTCTTTTCTTATTTTAAAGCGCACGTTTCACCAAAGGGCATATTTACAGATCAACACCTCTAACTACTTAACTGTAATACATACACACACACACACACACACACATACGCAATGTTCTGTGTGTTAATATTAATGTTTTGTTATAGGAATCAGGATAAAAACAAAAACAACTAGAAACTAATTTATTTGAAAATGATTCTATGTCATTCGGAAGTCTTCGCGGATGAAGGTGCAGTGCCGTGTGCTGATGGAGAACCAGTTACTCTTGGTCACGTGTTGAACGGGCGTTTTCCATATTATCTAACTTTCCTGAGAAGATAAGTGATGGCCACAAGGACTTCATACACACCAAGGAGAGAAAATAACTTCCCTTGCGCCACTGAGGATGACGGAAGCCAGTCTTCTGAAGAACCCTGGTACTGCAACATAGGTGATTAATGCCACATGAGATGATATCATCTGCAACCACCGTGTTATGCCAGAGGGTCTTGGAAAGAGATGAGGCTGGTTACCAGACTAGAGAGCATGAACCACATTGTCGGAAGTCATGTCACGGTGGGCAGATTAAAATGAGGCAAGTCTCTGAGGAGGCGCTGTCAACAAGCCTGCTTCTCAAAATATTTTTACATAAAAGCTCATAACTTTGGAGTCTATATTTAATAAAACTTTTAATGCAAAAGAACTGATACTGTTTTCTTTCAAATCAATTTGACTTAGGCTTTAAAAAAAATAGTTGAATATTTGCTCCATTCACAGCAGTGTGTTAAGGAATGCCCAAGATACAAAGACGATCGGGAAGTCTCCTGCCCTGAGAGTGATTGCAAATTAATAGGAGAGACAGACAGATAATCAGAGTATCAGAAAGACTGGGACGACTGTTGTAATGAGATGTATAAACATTTGGGAATGATTTTTTGAAATGATGGCCCAAACCTCAGACAGCAAGCTACCTCATCTAAACTTTATGGTTCCAACAAGTTATTACAAACAACAACAACAAAAGATCAATCTTCTTAAAAGTATCTTAAATGTCAGTGATCCACACCAGCTGTTAAGCAAAAGCTCTACATCAACCTTCTCCTCCTGCTGAATTTTGCCATCCACTGGGCACTAACAATATAAATATTATGTTTAAGCCTGAAAATACAGCTTCTTCTCATTTATAAAGTCTGCTACTTAAATGTCACCATCCTCTATGAAAGGTACACATCAGAAGTTATCTTTCATACTGCCACAAAAGCAGTGACCTACAAACCCAGTCTGAAGCCTCAAAAAGACAGAATATGAAGAATTTTTCTGACAAACATTATTTTTGACATTATTTAATGTACCACTAAACCCAGTTCCCATTTAAAATATAAATCAAATGCAAAACATCACAGAGCAGACTGAAGCCGGGAATGAAGGATGGATGGTCCAGCACCAGGAATGTGAGTTGCCAATAATTTAACTCTAGGTTTATAGGTCTCTTGTTGTCCTTTTGCAGAAAATTGCAGCTCTTTGCTCCCTAGACTAGTGAGCAATGAGACAGGCATATTGCGTGTGCAAAACAAAAAAGGAATAAGTAGCTAGGGATTACACCATATTTCCCAACAGACATAAACAAACACTTAATACATTTCATTCAACTTATATTATTGCATGCCGGCTTGAAAATAATTGAAGTATATATGAAAAAGATAACTCCAGTTACCAGCCATTTTTCATAGGAAATGTTCTGCTAAGCAGTCCAAATACTGAGGACAAAAAAACAAAAACTGTATTTTAAAGTAGAATGATATTCACTTATTATCACAGACTTAAAATCTAAAGCCACTAAGAAAGAAATGTCTAATCTAAAATAAGGCCAACGATTTGCTCCTTTAATACAAAAAGTTATGTCTTTTCTGATCACTAAAATAGAAAGCTATTATAACTGAAAAGAATCAAGAAAACACCAAGAAGATAATCCTGTGTCATGCGATCTTCAATTCCCTTGTGTGGATGATCCAAGAATCAAATTGCAAATTTATTTCATATTTCAAGGAAAAGACAAAGCACACATGCACACATAATAAAAGCACATAAATAAATGCACAACAGGAGGTAAGCTGAGATGAAAACACATCTCCATGTCAGAATAAGTTAGAAGCAAGCCTTGCATACTCCATAACTCAGGCTGAGAGAAATTCAACGTGATCTTTGTAGAGGCAGCTTTTGCTAATCCAGGGATCCTCAATTCTGGCATCATACCATGTTTATTTCAAGCACATAATTCTGTTTTGAGAGGTTGTCCTCTGCATTGCAGGATGTTTAGCACCCTCCCTGTCTTGTACGAACTAGATGCCAGTAGCACCCACTTCAATTTGTGACAACCAAACGTGTCTCCAGAGAGTCGAGTGTCATGTGGGGAGCAAAACTGTCCCCATTGAAAACTACTATTCTAAGCCAATGATGACAAGGTAAACTCCATACAAGCTGGGTAGCTTTCAATTATTGCATGGTCATAGATGAAATTGACCTATCTCTGTCCAAGGTGCTCGAGTGAGCCCATGATGAGGGAGAGTCTGAGTCAACACCGAGGGGGTAAACCTGACACCTTCTCTAAACTCTGAAACACTGTCTCTTCTGAGAGTGACATTTTCTGCATGGACACTGAGATTTAACAGAGCTTCCTGTATAAGCAGAGCCTATCTGACACATGTCTAGATGACGTAAAATCTTTAGAAACCAATAGAAAGGAAAGGAAAAGAAAAACACCACCAAAAATGATCAGGAAACTAAAAGATCCAGGAAATACTGGAAGAAAGATGCGCAAGATACCTCATGTTTTTTAAAGGATAGATTATCAATTCATTCAATAAATATGCAATAGACATCTATCGTGATTCAGATCATGAGAGACAAAGATAAAAGAGAATTGTGTCCTGCCATGTTAGGGAGTCGAGAGACCTGCTATGATCTAAGACATGTAGAGACTAGTCATTCTCTTACCTGGCTGTATACGCAAATCACGTGGGAGAGCTTCTTCAAATGACCAATGGCCAGGCCTGCACCAAGGCCAATGCCATAGCATCTGGACTCCTGCACAATTCCTAATAACTTTGAGCGAGACCCTGAAGGTTGGCGGGAACCTGGATGCAGACAGAAGGTGGATGGAGGTGAAATTTCCAGTTTAAGATATTGTAAGAGAAAAACTACCATGATGGAAGATCAAGGGTATATAACAGCAAAAAAAATCTTTAAAGATTTTTAAAGTCTTTTAATTCTCTTCATTTGCAAGGTCTGAGAAGGGCAGGGTGAAAACCAGCCTCTGGATGGTGTGAAACTTTGCAGAGAATAGAGAGTGTCTGAATATTTTTTAGAAAAACAAAGTAAAACCACATTTCAAAAAATTAACCTTCCAAAAGCTCTAACAACAGAGGGTCCAGGGGAAGAGATGAAGGCAGAAAGTTGAGTGCAATGTCTAAAGTAATAAGCCTACACTAAAGCATAGGATTCCCTTGGTTTCCATGGGAACTCGCCTGGTTGATGCCTCTTCAGGCTCATCGAGTGCATCAGATTCCCTGAAGGGTCGAGGCTAGCCCCTGTGGTCTTCTTACTGTGATCTGCTTCCCTGGGCGATCTCATGTTTGCATACTTCAGTCTTTATCTGAATGCACATAGTTTTAGAATCCTTACCTAGACCTCCCTCTCACTCACATGGCAGCACCAACTGCCAATCTGGCATCCTCCCCTGGATGTGCTGAGTAACCTCAAACTCGCCATGCCCAAAACTGAATTTGTGATTTTCTTCACAGAGCCCAGTGCCCCTTTTTTTCTCAGGAAATGTACCCCATTATGTCTAGTCAAACGGGCCAGTCATTCTTGATGCTGCCTCCTTCAGCCCTATGCCCAACCCCCACCAGGACCTGTGGATTTTACTCCGTATCCATCTCTCAGCTTCCTCCTGTTCTCTCCCCCTCTTACCAGGTCGCACCTTCTTAGCCCAACCTGCCACCTTCTTTCACTTGACTGTTTCTGTAACAGTCTTGGCCAATTGACCCAAATTCTCTCTTGCCTCCTTGTTACTAATATAGGGTCACCACTTCAAATTCAAAAACAACCCCATCAGCACTTCACTTACAATCCTTAAATGACTCTCCACTGATCTTATGATACGTGCAAAATTCCTCAGCAAGGCCTGACTGACTATCATCCCAAACTGGCCACCAATAATTTTAGTCCCATGCGTCTGCCATGCTTGCTCCAGCCACAGAGCCACTGCACACGTGGTTCCATCAGCTAAGAGCCTGGTTTCTCTGTCTGGACTATTAAACTCTTACCTATCCTTCAGATCTCAATAAAACCATCACTTCCTCCTTCCATTATCATGGGCTCTGACAGTACACACACATTTCCTCTTAAAGCACTTGACCTGAATGCAGGTCTATATTTGGTTGACATAAATTGGACCAAAGTATTTGACACATACTCGTTTTTCATCAACCTGGCCAATAAATCATCCCAGTACAGGGCTGGAAGGCACCAAAATATATAGGAAAGAGTGTAAAGGAGATAGAGAACAGATCCAAGAGGTCTTCTCATGTAGATGTGCTAAATTTAAAAGGAAAGGGAAGAATCGAAGATGACTGCAAAGATCTCTCGCCTCGATTACTAAGAAATAAGAGCAACTAGTTTAGTACCCGTACTGATTCCAACCCATTTATTTCATTTTTATGTTGTTTTCTGTCTTTTACCTTGCACCATTCCAATTCCCACACCAAAATGCCCTGGTATTTTATTTAAAGCAAATGACCCGAGGTTGACTGTTACCAGAACATTCCGGCTGAAAGCCCGAGTGCAGTAATTAGTGCAAGTTTATAAGTACCCCACAGTCAGACCTTCCCTCTCGTTCTCCCCAGCATTAAATATTAAACACCAACACAGAGTGAAACTTTACCTTAGGGCAAACAAAACTTTCTTCATGTAGAAATGAGCAGTATGTGCATAAGTAATAAAGTTACTGGCTTACTTCAATCTTTCATAGCCTATTTTTAGTCTTAATCTAATTTTATTAGTCCAAAAATATTAACTCAGTGTCTACTATATCACAGTACATTTCTTCATAAAATCATAAAATACATATTCAAAGACTACAAAGATTTACATTTATTTCATCCTAAAAACACCCTTCTCTTTATGCTGGAGAATATTAGGTTGAGCCTGAATTATTTTATGGAACCTAGTAAGTTCCTGCTCAGTAAGTACTTCTGTTGTTAAATCATATTTTATCCATTTACACTTTTACACTGGAGGCATTAAAGTTTATTTTTTAAGCCAAAGCTGTTATATAATAAACCATTCTGGAGATAGCAAAGTTTATGCATTCATAAAATGTTTCTGAATTTTAAAAGGTATATGTTATTATGGAGTTATTACACCTACAAGGGTTGCGAAATATTTGCAATATTTTTGAAATGATAGTAAAGACAGGCATAGACAACAAAAAGTTAGCAAATAATTTCGGAGAAAATAAATGGCAGTCAGAGGTCTTAAACAGTTTCCTAGAAGAAATTATGAGCTTCGTTCTCTCAGGAAGTTATCGAATGTAAAGATAACACTCATTTCTCTATATCAATTTTGTGCCAAAATCACTCTAAAGTATCCAGCTCTATTATTTTTCTTTGGTGGGGGAGTTGAGGGTAGTGGTACAAATGTTTGTTAAATGCTAATCTACATTTATGATAGTATAAATCAAGGATGCGTAATAAACCATCATTTTGAATGGATGAGCTTAAATTCATGGACTTCAGAGATGTGGGGCCACCACTGTCACACACTAGTGCCAACCAGTGGAATCAGGGCATCTGATGAGGTGGACAGATTAGCCGGAAGCTATGTTGGCAGAAGCTACTGCTTATACAAGACCATCTTGTTTCTGGGAGAAACAAAAAAAAATTCCAGAGTGGATTAGTAACACTGCCCTCCTGGACAGTATGGAGTGAATCCCACTGTAGGATTTTTCTTTCAGTCAACATCACCATCACTAAAAACAACAACAACAACAACAACAACAAAAACCATTATACTGCCCTCTTCCCTCTTTATATCAAGCAGACTAAAATAAGGGGAATTTTTTTTCTTCTTCTGAGCTCACTGAGCATCTTTTGGGCAAGACTGAGAAACCATCCTTGAATCTTCCCACTGTGAGATTCCTTGTCACCCCTTATTTCTCCTCTCTACCTAGAATAATTGAGAATGTGTCTCCTTTTGTAAACACTATACATTCTCCAGAGACTTGGAGACACAGAGGGTTCAGAGTCACTCTGTGCAATGGGGCAAACATTTATCGAGTGGCCGTATTGCTCACAGGGCCTTAAAAAGAAAAATAAATAATATCTGAGCTGTCTCCTTTCAAAGATTTCACAGTCTATTATAGAAGACAAACATCTGCTATAAACAAAAAAAGTGAAATAGCAGAGGTGTGCCCAGGTACCGCCAAACACAGCAGAGGAAGCGGAAATGCTCAATTGTATCTGATGAATTTTGGATCTGCCAAGATGTATTCAGGACCCGTAGTGAGGCATAGTCTCTGCATCTCTTCCTGCTATCTCCCTAACAAGAAAATTCTGTTTATGTCGGTACATTTGGCTTAATACAAATAGAGAGAGTCTTCCCTAAAGATATAAATGTAGGATCTAGAGTACACTGGGGCTAGAGCTGGATCAAGGGTCCTTGGATATGAAGGGACAAGTGGGTTTCCGGTTTCCAGCCTCCATGTCAGCACCCTATACCCTTTCTTTAAGCCATGTGCTTTCTGAGTTAATGTTCACAATACACAGACACCATGACAGGGGTCCACTGCCACCCCATCAACGCCCAGAACCGCAGCCATCACCCCAAATTCCCACACCCGAAGGATGCATCTCTCCTGAAGTTGACAGATGACAACCTAGACAGATCTTCTTCAAAGTTAAAAACGAGACTTCATAAACAGATTTGCTGGCTACTAGCCTCTGTTTGCCATTTCAGAGAGCTCATTAGTCCTGCCCATGGGGGGCTGGTTCACCTTTTGGCTTAGTGGCATACAGCTGTGAGACAGCTGGCATGAGCTGGGGTCACTGCGTATTTTGTCCTTGTATGTAACTTCTAAAGCCACTGAAAGACCTTGCAATTACAAAGTGTTTCCATTTGCCCTTTCTGATTTTATTCTTGTGATTTTCGAAAGCGAGCTTATTATTTCAACTTTAAAAAGTAAAAACTGAGCCTCAGAAAGATTAAATTACTGTGTCAAATTTGCTCCAACAGTAAATGTTAAAAGCATTTGGATGGGCTGAGGAGCCCTGACACCCAAGGTCACAAGCTCGTGAGTCACAGACATTTCTGGTTTGGCCCACTTGGTGTTTTTTTAAAACAAATATTAAAGTTCTTTTTAAATTTTTTAAGTTGGGTTTTTCATATAAAAATACAGATTTCTTGAATCTCTTGGAAAATTGGAACTTGGAAATTACTGACACTTCTAGGCTAATTCTCTGTGCTGGTAACAGAGTGGGAGATGGGGGGGGGGCATTTGCAAAAGATGGGGGCCAGAGTCAGATGATCTACTCACCCATCTTACATGCTTGGCTTGTGAAGGCCCCTGAGTTCATCGCTGCACTGCTAAACCCCATTGCAATGGGAGAAAGCATTCATGATCAGAAGACAGAGAACTATAAGTGACAGAGGGTGCCTCGCCTAAAAGACACAGAGTTTTCCTCTCCTTTATGTCATCGAGGTGGCTCCAGAGTGATCCTACACCTACTCACACAGATTCACCCAAATGCCATCTGCCACACAACTACCTCATATATATCTAAAGGGTGATAAGGGAAAAAAAAAAAAAAAGGAAAAATCTTCCTCTGAAAACGTCTGACTGTTCCTTAGTCAAATCATTTTATTGTTATAAACTATTTACATATCAGGAGAAGGGAACAGCCAGTGTATTCAAATCATTTTCTCTATCCTTATTTCTACCTCCCTATTTTAAGGCAAACAACTTAATCCTCTGGCATCCTATGCCTGTTCATTTTCCAATGACTACACTTACTTGACAGGTCAAGGTTAAGAGGTCTTTAAAAATTCCCAAAGTCACTTAGATTGCCACGAGTATAACATTTTTAAAAAATGTTGACCAAGCTAAGGCATTTATCACAGTTTCTATTTTACTAGTTAAAAGGCATTGTTTGAAAAGAAAAAAAGAAAAACTTTAAAGCGCCATTGATTTAAGTGGCAGCGTCAAACTCTTGGTTAGGTTTTATGATTTAATTCCATTTTGGGACTTGAATCTGCCTGTGGAAAACAGATGTTTAGCTGGTAAAACAATGACATTTTAAGGCTTTATTTCATAAAAATTAAGGCATAGCTATAAACCAAAAGCTTCAAAGAAACCAGCCCATGTAGTTACAATCAGATGACGGACAACTGGTCTCCCTAGTCTCAGCTGACGAGCAAGTAGAACTGCAGAAAACTCATACTCTGAAATCTGATGCTGGAAGAGTTTTTCGAAAGGTTGAAAGCACACAGGGACTGCCTGGAACAAGAAGCAGACCATCCATGACCTTGAGTAGGGCTGGATGGGCACAAAACCTGATCAATTCTTTTATCTTGGGTCTGCACATTCTGTTTTTTGCGGAATATCACAACTCTACTGACAAGAAAGAGACAGGCTTAAGGAAAAGGGAAAGGGGTCTCAATGAAGATCATCCAGTCTACGGCCATCCCACCCTGAACAAGCCTGATCCCGTGTAATCTCAGAAGCTAAGCAGGGTCGGGCCTGGTTAGTACTTGGATGGGAGACCACCTAGGAAGACCAGGTGCTGTAGGCGTAAAAAATAAAAATAGTAATAAATAAATAAGGGATTGTAAGCTGACAAGGTCCTTGCAATCTGTGAGGTCGACCAAAGGTTGCCTCACCTAAAAAAAAAAAAATCATCCAAATCCACAAGTAACAGCCACTGAATGCTGATCTGTGATGCAAGCACATTCCTAATTAATTTAATTCAATTAATAGTTTTATTGAGGAAAAAAAATAAACCTTTGGGATTTTCTTCCCAACAGACCAAAAGGTATTTTTAGACATATTTCATTTATATTTAGGCAAACCACCTATTTTTTTCCTGGCCCCTGTTTCCTGATGTGTAAGATAAAAGAATTTCATTCAGTACCCACTAACTTTTTTTCCAGTCCAGTTGTATTTCTACTTAGTTCACACGTTTTAGCAATACCAAAAAGGGGGTAATTTTTTTCCTTCCAAACTGTACAGTAGAATATTAAACTTTTCAAATAATCTACAGTTGGAGAGAAAAAATACAAGTGTTTTTTTCTATTTTGTATTGATAAAATGTATGAACCAAGTAAAAAATCTAAAAGTGTGGCGGTCATTAATAATCCATAGGAAAAAAAGTCCCCAAAATTAGGGCACAGGGTGAGATGAATAGACAGAAGACAGAGGACATTCAGGGCAGTGAAACTACTCTGAACAATACTGTAATTACGGATACATACCATTACACATTTTCCCAAACCCACAGAATATATAATACAAAAAGTGAACCTAACAGAAGCTGTGGACTCTGCGTAATGATGTGCCAATGTGGGCTTGTCAACTGTAACAAACATCCCTTTCTGGTGGGGGACGATGATGATGGGGGAGTCTTTGCTTGTGTGGGGGCGGAGGGTATATGGATGGTATCTCTCTGGACCATCATCTTAGTTTTGCTGTGACCTGAAACTGCTCTTAAAATAGAGTTAAAAGAAAAAAAGAAAAAAAGAAGTTCCAAAAAGTGATGCTAATGAGCTTCTAAAGTCGTTAAAATTGAGTGTGGCAGTGGTCTCGTGGTGCAACAGGGTTAAAATCGTCGCGAGCATGGCAGTACCGCACGAAACACATCAGCAGTAAACGCACATCACTCATGTGCACTGTGGCTGTGTGACTCGGTGTCTAACTTTGGGGGAGAAAGCGGTTCTGCAATACATCTTCTCTGACAACCTTTCTTCATGTTTAAATACAACATTTATTGCCAAAGTGATTTGCAAGTTTCCGGGAGAAAGGCAAGTCACTACAGCCCAGTCATCAAAGGCAGGCAATACTGTAGGACACCAATGTTAAAAAAGTCCTTGCCATTTGACTCTGTTTCTGAAACTGTAAAAAAAGTAGCATTTGCTTTTTTAAAAAATACTTGTAATATCTATTCATTTGCGATTAAACACGCTTTTTCAAAAACTTACTTCTTATACAAAACATGGGGCTTCTGGGGTTGGAACTAGAGTCTAGGCCCCCAAATTCACATTCACATTTAGAAAGCCAAGGTCCCTTCTCCCGCTGAGTGTTTGCTCTGAATCACGTCTCATACAGCCACACCTAGCTCAGTGCTGTGCACGTGGTAGTTACTTAAGTTCGCCAAACTGAATGAAATGCTTAACGGACATCCTTGGGGACAATTACTCAACTATTGTTTGGCATTCCAAAACTGGCCTGCCTAAATAAAACAAGAGAAGCCAGTGCTCTTTTGCCAACAGCGCTTATTAACTGAAATGCAGGTTGGTCATTTTTATTACGCTCAAATTTTTTTAAAAGGTACTGGAGCACAGGATCTGGGAAAGCTGCTCCATTTAAGTCTTATTCCCATTCAAACCCTCTCATAATATTAGTTGTGAACTGGACCCCACTCTCTTCTATGGCTAAAACATATAAAAATGCCCACATCCTTCACCATTTTACTCCATGCTCACTCTATTTTCAATCTAGGACATGAAAGAGATGCATATTTTTGAAGATAGATTCCTGTAAAGGGCTTAAGTCTCCATCTTTTCAGTTTTTCTCTTTCTATTAAAAACAACCTTTTTCAAAATGTGGTTACTCTTAAGTGTCAATTTGACTGAGTCACGGGATGTC
This sequence comes from Macroglossus sobrinus, assembly GCA_004027375.1. Lineage (NCBI taxonomy): Eukaryota > Metazoa > Chordata > Mammalia > Chiroptera > Pteropodidae > Macroglossus > Macroglossus sobrinus. Next base: position 184,986 of record PVKZ01001687.1, on the reverse strand, counting down.
CAGATATTGGGTCCAACACTATTCTGGATATGTCTGTGAGAGTATATTTTGGATGAGATTAACATTTGAATCAATAGACTGAATAAAGCAGACCGCCCTCTCTAATGTGGATGGGCCCTGTCCATCAGTTGAAGGCCAGAATAGAACAAAAAGGCTGTTCCTGCTAATAAAAAGGAACTCTTCCTACCCAGCTGCCTTGAGCTGGGACTTCTGTTGCTTGTACTTGAACTGAAACATCAGCTCTTTCTGGATCTTGAGCCTGCTGGGATTCACTGGAACGACACCATTGGCTCTCTTGGGTCTCCAGCTTGCCCACTGCAGGTCTTAGAACCTATCAGCCTCCATAATAATGTGAGCCAATTCCCCTCTGTATACATATGTATAGTATAATATGTATAAAATACACACAAATACACACACACACACACACACACACACACACACACACACACACACAGTAGTTTCCCCTGATCTGTGGTATTACTTTCCATGGTATCAGTTACCAGTGGTAAACCACAATCCCAAAATAGTAAATGGAAAATTCCAGAAATAAACAATTCATAAGTTTTAAATCATGAGCCATTCTGAGCATTGTGATGAAATCTTGTGTCATTCCAGTCTGTCACGCATGGGATATGAGCATCCCTTTGTCCAGTGTATCCACCCTGTATATGCTGCCCATGCATTGGTCACTTAGTAGCCATTTAGGTTACCAGATCAGTTATTAGAGACAGACTACATTCACATGACTCTTGTTCTAGTATATCGTTATAATTCTATTTTATTAGTAGTTATTATTGGTAATCTCTTACTATGCCTCATTTATGAATTAAATTTTATCACAGGTATATATGTGTAGAAACAAAAACAGTACTATCCATAGTTTCAGGCATCCACTGGGGGTCTTGGAAAATATCCCCCAAGAATCCTCTTGGTTCTGTCTCTCTTGAACTTATCAGCCTACATATTCATCGTGTGCAGATAAATAGATGGAAATATATATACACACACAGTTGACTCTTGGACAATGCAGGAGGAGTTAAAGGCACCAAACTACCACACAGTCAAAAATTCACAAATAACTTTTGATTCTAAAACTTATATTGTTCCTCAGTATCCATGGGGGACTGGTTTCAAGACCCCCTGCCTATACAGATCAAAAATCTGTGGATGCTTAAGCCCTCCATATAAAATGGTGAAGGTCAATGCATACAGTCAGCTGTCTGTATCTGCAGACTCCCAACCGCAGATCAAAAACAGTACAGGTACTTACTGAAATAAATCCATGTATATGTGGACACAAACAGTTCAAACTGTGTTGGTCAGGGGTAAACTGTAAACACACACACACACACACACACACACACACACGTACATATGCATATATACACCCTATTGGTTCTGTTTCTCTGGAGAACCCTGACTAATACAATACAACATAGAGAGTCTCTAACAAACACCACATTTTTCATTCTTCTCCTTTTAAAAATACTTATAAGCATGGAGTAAGTTAATTTCACAGAAGAAAGATGAAGCTTTGCTTTCATTAGAATATTACCTTTCCTCAGCTTCAAATTCTTACTGTAAAAACATGGCATCGTGTTAGAAACAGCCTAGGTTTCAACAGATATTTCCTTCATGGAAACTTGACAAACTTTTCTTAAGCACAAGCTGATCACTGTTTTATGGCATGGAAAAATCATATCAGAAAGAGAGGGAAATGCAGCCAGAAGCCAATCACTTTAATGGGAAAGGTCATATGCCTTTTTTCTCTCTAAAGTAGGAACATCTATTATTTTTATTCCTGTTCTTTTTAGTAGCTGCATACTGAAAACATCCATAAATGTTTGGTTATATTCACTTTTCAAAATTTTATCTTTATTTTTTAAAAAAGCTATACACAAATACAACACAGCATTTTTCTTATGCGTTAAGAGATTTGAAATGTTCACATTTTTTTTTTACAAAGACCATGTAACTGTTACCAGGCCCTTTAATATCACTGCTGCAAATCACGACTCCAGGAGCCAAAAAGGGCAAACCTTAAAACATCTGAATGTCTTTCAGGCATATTACACAACAAACAGCGATTTCATGCATACAACTCTCGCTAAATGTACTTCTGTGGCTTTAGTAACTATAACCCTTCTGAAAACTACTTGGCATCCTGGATACAGGACCTTATTCAATATAAGAGGAGAGAAAACTAAAGTGACATGATGGCTAGCTCACAGAACAGCTGAACGGTAAACAAGACATATTTTCTTTATCGAAGTATAGTTAGGGGCTTATTTGTTTTTCTTTAATTTTTTTTTTTTTATTTCTTGCTATAACATATTGAGAGTGTATGCATCTATTATTTATTTACTCAATAAATCTCATGAATGCTGGCAATTACGTTTAGGATCTTCTTTGAGAAATCCTAGAGTGAGGTTCACTGAATATATCAGGTGTAAACACGCATACATGCACACTCAGATATTCTTGACATCATAATTGTCTTACCTACTAGACTGCAGCTGAAAATTATTTTAAAAAGCTAGACCCAGAATTTAAGAATGATCGTTTATACCAAAATGGCAATAAAACAAAAACAAAAAACCACAACTATTCTGTTGTGCAAATTCCTATGACAAAAAAATGGACATTGTAACTTTTTTGTATAATGGAGAAAAAAGGGAAATACACTGGAATCTCATGACAGATTTGCCAAGAACGTTTTGATAGTTGGAACACTTTATCCCAAGTTTTAAAAAAAAAGACAAGTTAGTCAGTAAATAAATAGTTCAGTGTATATCAGAAAGAATGAGGATTGCAAAAACAAACAAACAAAAAAAACCACTCACAATTCATCTGTTAAGTATGCTAACCAGAACGAAAGGTATCCATGGCTTCCTCTAAAAGGGATTCCTAGGAATTCATATATTTGCAATGTTGAGATGGACATTTTAAAACATGATGAGACACTCATACACAGAACGGCAGGATATAGCTACCTACTTTTAAATATATAGAAAGTAAAGGCACAACTCTGGGACTTGTCATATTTCAAGAGCATTTTAGCCCAGAAATTCATTTTATGATACATCAAGCTTTCCCAAGCTCAAATAATTCCCTAAGTACCTTAGATTCATTTTCCACAAGCAAGGAAGGATCAGTTTTTAAAGTGCAACATTCTGCTTGCCAAAACATCAGCCAGTCAGGAATGTTCGAAGGGGCAAGTTCAAGTGGAGACTTCTGATTCCATATGGGGAGCTGGAGCACACTCTCTTCAGGCAAGCTCCAGAAGCCAAGAGCATAAAGGAAAGGGGGACGACATCCTATAAATAAAACTTGGCTTCTTCGAGGGTTGTTTCCAACAAGAGAGTGAGAAATCCTTGCAATAAACAGCTAGAATCTACTTACAGTGTGCCTTTTCGTTAAAGAGCCTTTATCAACTCCAGTTGTCACGGCCAACACGAACTCAGCAAAGGTCAGAAGGCATTCCCTAGGAATAGTTTGGCACAGAAAATAAATGGGAGGCTGGTTTCTGCTTCCCACACAGGGCCTGGTGCATAAACAGCAGAGCACAATTAATACGATGAAATATGTGTCCAGGCCCCAGCCCTGTAGTTCTTTTTCTACAATGAAGTTCTACTTGATCATGTAAATATTACCCCAACTCTGTGCCATGCACTGCGCTCGGTTCTGAAAAAGCAAAGTTGAATAAACCATTTTTAGTAAAAAAAAAAAAAAAAAAAAAAAAAAAAAAAAAAAAAAAAAAAAAAAAAAAAAAAAAAAA
>PVKZ01001687.1:57417-181105 GCA_004027375.1 Macroglossus sobrinus | reverse complement strand
GAAAAGAAAAAAGAAAAGAAAAAAAACCATTTGGCATTTTTAGAAAACCCAGCAGTCCCACCCCTAGGAATCTATACCTGGGAGATACCTCTGTACCCCCTGCAGCCGAAGACACATAAAGCACTGTCCATAATGGCCTCAAAATGAAACAACCAATGTCATCAGCAGAAGACAAGATAAATAAGCTGTGCTATATTTCCTAACTATCTTCCTTTTTAATGCTGAAAATCATCCCTGAATTCCCGTCTCTCTAACCGCTTTCATACCTTACTTTTCTGCATAACGATTATTATGAATAACACCTCATTATGAAGAGTATAACAATTTATTTTGTTTAGCATCTGTGTCTTCACTTGGAACTTGAGCTCCAGAAGGACGAGGATTTTGTTCGCGTTTTATTTACTGCTGTGTCTGGCCACGAACTGTATGTGGCACATGGAAAGAATTAAATAAATATATGTGAAAGAGAGGGAGGGAGGGAGGGAGGGAGGAAGGAGCAGTGAGGGGAAGAAAGAGAGAGGGAGGGAAGAAAGAAGACAAACAGGCAAGAAATAGCTAAAAACAGTAAAAATGAAATAACTATATAGCTAACAGACTTCGACCTGGGCAATCCTGACTTTAATCGGAATGAAAAAAGCAACCTATCAAAGAATACACACAATACATTCCATTTGCATTACCTTCCAGACATGCAAAATTAATATTAGGATATGTACCATTTACAGTAGAAAAAGAGAGTAACAGAGGTGTGATAAACACAAAATCAGGATGTAGATGACCTGGAGGAGGTGTTGGCATTGCAGAGGGCACAGAGAGGACTTGAATGGGCTGCTAACATCCCTTAACTGAGCTGTGCGTTTGCAGTGTATTATTATTTCCCAGACTGTGTGTGTAGTAAACATACTTAAGAATTTCATAATGAATACAAAAACATCAAGTCATTTAAGAAGCCTACTATCTGGTAAGAAAGTCAAACTTGACAAGATATAAATTCCAGAGGGGAGGAGGTTTTGGGCAGAAGAGCAAGCATGGCTATGGGGTATGCATGTGGCTGGCTGGTCAGGCTAGAACCATTGGTAATTCTAAGTGCTTTCCTCTACCGTGGTGGAGGGTGTTGGTCTCTGATGATCACTTGATTTACATATTTTTTAATCTATAGTTCATTGGCTACTGTAGATATCAAGATAAGCATTTTAAATAATGGTTAATATTTTAAAGTAGAAATGACACTTAGCTTAAGCAGAATTTGGAAAGCTAAAGCAAGAACCAGAGGAAATCTTTTATTAGGTATTAATAAGGTCATTTGGTAGGTGCTGTTAAGAATCGGCTGCCTCAGCTGCATGAATTAATTTCTTTTCCTTCATGTTCACTCATTATTCATTTAGAAACTATTCCTGAGTAGCGGCAGCATTGCACAAGATATCTGCCAGGTACTCAGGATGGTACCAGTATCTGTAAGCTGTCTCCAATGAGCTTCCATGCCAGTGTCAGTGTCAAGACACGTACATAACAATCATGCCGTATGTGTGGGTGCCAGAGATACCCCTAGACAATGAAAGTGACTGGGGATGGGTTCTGCATAAAGTCACAAGAGGGGACAATCAGTTGGTTTTCACGCAAAGAACAAAAACAATGCTCATTGGAGAATGCTGGTCCTCAGTGCTAATTCTCGCCATTGATTTAAATAGCCATCATTCATGCCTCCATGTGTTTTGATGTCAAGGCAGTAACACACGTGTGGCAAACTTTTCTAATCTTTGCCCTAACTCTATTCATCTTCTTCTTCTTTTTTCTCTTTGACTGATATTTTGCTTCATCAAACACTAAGTATATTTTGACCAATTAGGAACTTGGCAAAATAACTCTATATCTCTTGTTTGCAGGATATATGGAAAACTATCTCATAGAATAATGAAAGGGATCTTCTACTGGAGATTCCTGGATCGATTTTAGTGAATATGACTCAGAGCAAGTCATTTAAGTACTATGATGCCATTTTTTCATTTCCAAATTGAAGAAGTTAGACTACATATCCAGGGACCTTTTAAGAAACACACACAGGCACACACATGCACATCCATGTATACATACATAGATGACATCGTTCACTGTTAGCTTCATTACTCTGTAGTCTTCAGGTTGGTTGTATTATTGATAGGGGGCCCATCACTCTTACACTGTCTCACCTTAGATTAAGCCAAATGGCAATAGGTAGACGGATTCAACTGTTTCAGACACGTGTCTTCTCTTGACAACCCTTCATGTCTTCCTAATGGGCCCTCAACTTCCATCTTCTGTTTTATCTTCCTATGCATTCTCCTTCCCTAAACACAACTTGCTTCTTATACAATGTCCAAACAAATATACCACTACTACAACTACTAGTAATAATGGCTCACATCAGTGGAGTACTATTTGCCAGGCGCTATCTTAAGTCCTTTACCTGCATTAACTCATTCAATTCCTGTAACAACCCATGGGGATCCTGCATAGAGGATCGAGGATCTGAATCCAGCCAGCCCAGCTTCAGGATGCATGCTCCTAACCCACCATTCTAAATGCCGTAACTGTGGATGCTTTCCTACTCACACTTGATTTATGTCTGAGACTCGAAAGAGTGAAAAAGCAACCTCGGTGTCATAGAAGAGAGAAAATAGTTCTCTACAAAATGTATCGGTCTTGGACAACATTCAACGTGAGTGTAATTCCTCACTCCTGGCCTCACCTACAAGAAGGTGCCGTTGATTGAATACTGATGAATGGCTCCAGGTTACTGAGGAGCCTCAGGTTTATTTTTGGAATTCAGATGCAGAAAACAGCTATTTCCATTTTCAATCCTTTGGGCCTGGAGAGCTGGGTACTTAGAAACCACATATGCCATTGAGAGTCAAACCCAGCCTGGCACCTGTGTGATTCCATTGGCAGGCTCCCTTTGGCCTGGCAGAAATAAATAACAGGGCATGAGCCAGAATCCATGCTCTGCGTTCTGAAGGGAAGTGAGGATTTATCATCTTAGAAAGCAAAGGAAAAACCAGCCCAACCTCTGCTGGCTCCTGAAGGGAGCCGCTGAAGTCCTGCAACCCACAACTGATGCTGTTCATGAGGTCTTTTCTCTTCCTTTTCACTTTAAAAAATTATATGTGTATAAAATACATATATTTTGTATACATATATCATTCATATATTTTTAAAATTTTGCTAAAATATATATCGTGAAAGTTCCCATATTATTTTATTTATAATAAATACACACACACACACACACACACACACACACACACACACACACACACCTCTTATTGGTTCTGTTTTTCTGTTTCCCTGACTAATACACATAGAGAGTATACCTTATTTTTATATCAAGAAAAATGGTATCTCTCCTTCTGTGGGCACTGCTATGAGTCCATCCATCTGCCCTCCTCTGCTGACCAAACCCAGGGCTGCTCAAGCACCAGTAGAGAGCTCTTGTCTCGGGGCTGTGACCCGCTCTGACCAATGGCCTGGAATGAAAGGGGGAAGGCAGGGATCTGGGAAAGACATTTTTTTCCATAGGGGAAAAAAAAAGGCCTAAGAAGACACTTTCTCTCCTGGTTCTGTCTCTTGAACACAATTGTGTGACAGCCACTGTGTCTATGGCACAAGGTCAAGAATGTCATGGATAGCCCTGAGCCTCAGCCAAGCCATCAATAGGCTGCTAAACCAGTCTCGACAATGGCCCAACTCAGGTGGCCTGGTAAGTCTCACGCCAGCCTGCGTGTGATGAAGAGTGAGTTAAGACTGCCACTTACGGGTGAAGGTACCTTAACTGCCACAGAGCTGCTAGCTTTGACTTCTGCTTCTTATATGATCCACTGTTAGATAGTCATCTTTCATCTGTCCTCCTAAGCCTACAACATAGGCCTCTAACTTCTAAGAAACATGGCGGGGGAGGTCTATTTAGCAGAAGTAAAAATTTGTTTTTTCTCCTTTAAACTGGATATTGTGCAGTGTGTGTATGTGTGTGTGTGTTTGTGTGTTTAAGACAACTTAGTAAAAAGTTTGTCGATTACACATTGAATCTGAATTTTGGAAAAGCCCACCCTGCCCAATCACTTTGACTCATATATAATCTGGAAGAAAAAAGCAAACAATATTTGTTTTCATTGAGGATTACATATTTCACAGTGGGACTTTGGAAATTTTTTTTCCTCTACCAGTACTTCATTGATTTATCTCACCTTTCAAGAATTCCCACTTGGCCCCAGACATTTTCGCATGTATTTATTCACATACCCTCACTGTCACCATTCTAAAGGTGAGTAAACGGGGGAGCATGTGATGTCACCCACTTTCCACAGTGAGCCTGACTCAGAGCAAAGTTAGAATTGGATCCTAGGGATTTGAAACCAGTACTTTGCCCCCTGAATGTACACATGGACCAGCTGGGAATTGGGGGACAGGCCCACCCTGATCCGTGCCTTCTGGGATGGAGCCTGAGGTTCTGTGTTTCCGACGCTGCCTTGCTGCAGACCACACAGCAAGTACCCACACTCTGAAAGAGCAGTGTGTCAGAGTCCCTCTGCAAGCACAGGATTTAGAGTGCCACACTTTCCATCAGATGACCTAACTTCTCTCGTTCTCAGCTTTCTCATCCAACAAAAGAAGTATAAAAACAGCACTGTCCCCTCATTGAGCTGTTACGAAGTTTCATGTGAGAAAGTATTTAACTGCATTTAAGACGCCTGGGACATATGGGGCACTCACGACTGGTAGATATGACTGTTTTATATAGAAGCACACATTTTACTGAGGATTTCGGAGTTTACAGATGAATTAGACAGGGGGAACATGTCGGGAAGCAGAATACAAAGACCACCGAGCTCGCATTGCAAATCTGCCATCTTAGGATAGGAGACCTTTGGGGATGCTTGCTCACCCCCACCTACCACCTCTGCCAATCTGTGCTCGGGACGAGACCCACGTGGCTCTGGCCCAACCAGAGCAGAGTGGATATGGAGTGGGTCTGGGATGGACACTTAAAGGGCAGAAATATTTTCCCATATTTTCCCCTATGAGTCATTCGTTCAGTGACCTCAGACCTTGAATGTGGATGATAATGGTGGCTCTCTGGCCATTTCAACAGAGCAGAACAGGGAAGAACGGAGAGAAGCAAAGATGAGAATCCGACATGCTGAGGAAGACAAAGCCCGAGGACAAGGGGCAGAGGGAAAGGACGGGCAGAGACGCACTGATCATCCTCCTGCTGCTCGCAGACTTCTCTTCTTGGTTCAGTCCCACGCTTGTATTCTGTACAGTTACCCTGGGCCCTTTTCCCCCTTTGCTTTGGGTCATTTATGGGGAACTTTGCTCCTTACAACTAAACAATGTCCGTGTAAGAAACTGAAGTACGTTTTCAACAAAACCTCTTTAAACTTCAGTTTCTCCACCTGTAAAATGGGGATTTATGTATCTGTTCAATAAATATTTATCCAGTGTCTACTATTTGCCAAGCATTAGATGGGTAGTGGGGAAACATCGTAACATTAGAAATTCTAGGAAATATCCCTCCCTGGGGTATTGCAACTGAAGAAGGACATGACTTAATAAACTAGTCACAAGGGGCTGACTTAAGAGAAAGCCTTAGAAGGAATCTAAGTAGAGATTAACAAGATGAAGAGGGAAGGCAAAAGCATTCTAGGCAAAGAGAGAGCACCATTTGCAAAGACTCCTCGGAGAGAAGGAGCATGATAAATGTGACACGGATGACAAGAGAAAAGTGGGGGGGGGGGGAGCACAATGAGGTACAGGGAAACTGCGATAGGGGATGAGCTGGACCAGAGGGCAGGTCAAAATGCCAAGGGCTCCGTGGCCATGATGAATATTTGCATCTTTATTGTAAGATATTTAATCTAAGATCGATGACTACTTTTAAACAAGATGTTATGGTCAGATCTGCCTATAAAAATATCACACTGAGCACTATGTGGAGAAAGTGCTGGAGGAAGCAGGAGAGGATGTAGGTGGAGCAGGCGGGAGGATGCTTCCAGGTCCAAGGCAGAAGACCAGACACAGAGACAAAAACCACAAGTGTGATTTAGGATGCACTGAGTGGAGATGCCTTTAAAATGGTTCAGATGAGATGGACATCTCATCTCAGCAAGCTACTGAGTATATGCCTGTAGAAACTGGTGATAAACTTTGTGAGTCAATAGGACCAACCTGTCATCTTAATAGAAGGCATGGGCACAGGTGAGTTTGCCAAGGAACAAATGATGGTGTGAGGAGAAGAGAGGGCCTGGAGGGTAGCCAGTGGGTACCCTCTGGCATAGAGGAGAATGGGCCCCAGGTGAGGGAGGCCAACACAAGACCAGGAGACAGCTGGGTCGTGGGCCAAGGCTTAAAGTATTTTCACCAGGACTAAAGGAAGTGGCCAGTAGCATTCATCAAATGACATGATGGCTAATGGAATTAGGCTGAATAATTTAATTCAGTATGCCCTGAAGAATGGCTCACCGAATCTGGGAGCATCAAACTAGACAATTCCCATGTCACATGACAAGTGGAAGGCTTTCAACAGGTGAAAGTAATGACCCCTTCTTCCCTTTTAAAATTTGGATGAGTTCTTTTATGTCTATAAATTCCTCCAAAATTAAGGCATACCACAAAATAGGTATCCGTGAGATGAGGATGACACGAATACTAAAGAAACAGGAAGAGATGAGACCCTTGGAACCAGAGAAACAAGGATGCCCATGGTAGATGCAAGCCAAGAACAAAACCGATTTTCTAGCTTTTCCTAGAGCTAGGCTATGGCAGAAGCAGAGGTCAAAAGAAACTGTATTCAGACATATAAACACACACAAAAAATAACACCACTTTCAAATCCAGGTAAACAATAAATAAGCATTAAATGAATTTCTTTAGAAAACTTTTTAATGCATTGTTTTGAAATTGCTAATGATTTATCCCATTTCAAAAGAAATAAGTTAAAGTTCTCTTACCAATACTGTGTAATGCTCAGTAGGTTGCAAAGCCAGAAGCATCAGTCCCCATGCTGCTACCACTGTGCCCCGTGAGGCTGGGCAATCGTTAGCTACTTGGGGCAATAGCTTACTCCTGAGTTCGTTAAAATCCCTTCTAAGCTCAAAAGAGTAAAATTCTTGCTCTTGATGATATCCCATATAATGCACGCAGGACAGAGCCCCAGTGTTACTACCCATTGGATAATTATTCAGAAGTAATGCACTGTTTCCAGGCCTTGTAGAAAGAAGCTTGCAGCACAGAAGCTTTCTGCCTTGAAAGGGAAACTATTCGAATGGTGAGGCCAACAGCTAAAGAAAATAGGCTCCATAGCAACCCAGATGCTCCTGGGTCAAGTACATGTTCTGAGAAAGCAAGGGACATGCAAATGAACACACGTGAATAATGGGCCAAGGCCCGCACCGGTGGTGTTTTGTCTAATCAAGTCCTTGTCATGACGTAGGGTGACAATTCTGTGGCAGTGCCGAGCACAACACAAACATCGATGGATTAAAGGCAGGGGCGTCCTGGTAAGAGGTTTTCTGCCTCATTGGCCCCATCCAAAAAAAAAAGTGGATGTTCACTTTACTTAAAATTGGCAGAAAATAATAACTCCCACCCTGTTTTGCATGGCCAAAAGCCCAGATTTAAATTTTAACATTTGCTCGTGTGCTACTGTGTAAGTCGAGTCTTGAACTGCTTCAGCTGCTCGTAAGTAGAGGTCGGATTGGTGGGCGAGCTCACAGCCGGATGAGCACCTCTTGAGTCAGGATCCAGGTGGGGTGTACGGTGCAGGCGGTCTCATTACCCACGGGCCCTCCCCAGGATGGAGGGTGAGTCATTTTCAGGAAAGAGTTCAGGCGAATTTGGGGGCACCACAAAGAGATCTGAATTTTTTTTAAATGTTAAACAAACTTCAGAAACAATAAATTTCACAGCAGTTTGATGGCCAAGTAAATAAGGACGTTTGCAAGAAGCCGAGGGTCTACCTCTGGGCCTCTCCTCACCAGCTTGGGGAAGAGGGCATCTGTGAAACGAAGAGAGGATGGATGAACATCTCCACGGTTCCTCCCCATTCTCAGCAGCGCTGTCCAGAATTCCATCACTTTGGCCTTTTTTTGGTTTGGCAAAATCAAAACCGCCATGGGCTCCTTGTCACCGATCACAGCATCTCAGCTACCAGGGCCCATTAAACACGTCCCAGAAGCCATTTGTTACGTGATTTTTATTCCAGACACCAGCTATCTCCCTACAGCTTCGTGGTGAAAATGAGTTTTCCAAGCCTCCTTCAAGGGAAAATAAAAATACTTAAAGTTGCTTTTGAAACGTCCTGCCAAGCTTCTAGGCTTACATCTTCGAGGACATTTTTTATTTAGGGCACCCCTGAGAGGTGGAAAGAAAAGTGTAATCTTGGAGAGTGTTCTTATTCTGACAAATTTAGCCAGTGTTCCCTAACAAAAGAGATTCTCAGAAACATACCCTCCTAGGCCTTGGCACAGGACCTCCTGCTGGGCCCAGGCTCCTGCCAGAATCTCTGGAGAGACTTCAGAGGCAGCAGCGCTGCGACCACTCACAGCCCCGCTTCGGGGAGCATCTCTCCCCCACCTCCTCGGCTGCTCAGCATCTGTCACCTGCACCCGATTTGTAACGATCAGGTCTCTGGTTTTCAAAACTTTCTCGCACAGGGACCTCCAGAGATGGGAGGCAGTAAGAGACTGATGAAGGCGGCTCAAGCAACATGTTTTCTGGAAGAGTCTTTTAAGGCTTTATAGGCCTGCCGTCAGAATCAAGGTTATTATGTAGATACACATAAGACGAGAAAGAAAACACTTCTCCACATCTTTTATTCATGAAATTTAAAATACAATTAAATAATAATTAAGCACGACAGTTTGTGGAATACAGGTCTACTACTGAGAGGTTGGAATTGTTTGGGGGAGGGGAGGGGTGGCGTCTCCCTTCATTTGGGTTTGAAGGTCGTGTTTCCTACTGTCAACTCAGCTGCAGTGCTCATCCATGAAAGCCATCCTCAGCTCTAGGGACTCACGAAGGCAGGCAGCAGGCAGGATTGGGTCCGTATACTGTGCTTTACTGAATTGGGGTGCTTTAGGGCACAAGCTTGAGTTTCTGGCTGAGCTTGGGCTGTCTACTCATTCTACATCTTCTTTGCCAGCTTCTGATTTCACGTCTCCAACACATAATTTTCTCGCCTTTATAAAGAGGCCAAGATGATAACTGTAAACATTCTATGAGCTAACGGCTAACATTTGTCAAACTCCTCCCATGTCCCAGAAATTATTCCATGTGCTATGAGTCCCCCCATGTATTAGTGATCAAAACTCTCCTACAGGGTAGGCACGAATCTTAGACCCATTCTGTAGGTGAGGAGACTGAGGCAGAGAGACCTTAAGCAAAGCGTCCAAGGTTACTCCGTCGGGTATGAACACGGGCAGATGGACTGAGAGCATTCTTTACCACCCAGTACCGCCAGCCGTGTTTGATGAATGTTAGCTGCTGTCCCTTTTACTCTTGTTAATGAGATACATCAATGAAGTAATTAGGATGAATTTTTAATGTCCATTCCAGAACAGACATTTCAAAATGAGTTTTGTCTCTCAAAGGAGTTCACCTTTAGAAACTTTCTGCATTCCAAACAAAGCATCGTTATTCAAAATATTCTTGGTTTTACCCTTCAAGACCATAGTTTATTACCTCCAAGGGGTATTACTCCCTGGTTCCAAATTTCCCTTTCTAATTTATAAAGTAATATGTCAGTTAATGAAGTATTAGACTGCCTCATCAGACAGCCCATTGTTGACTCAAGAAAAAAGAACTCCTGGCATCTTTTCATAGTTAAACGGGAAACTAAAATGCCAATCTAGGGTATTTTCCAATTTTCAGTGTCTTTTATCCTGATCCCTTTACCAGGCTCATCCCTGTCCTGCAGCTCTAGGCAGCCCAGGACAGGGGACCAGCTCACACATCCTGACTGCACACCCGCCTTCACTGCCACACGTTGGTCCTTCACTCATCTCTCATGCTTTGCTGGTCTTCACACACTTTGCACAAAACTGCCAGACTTGCCTTCCCAAACATCAGCTGAGCCCCCTGCCAATCCTTAGGAGCTAAAATGAAGGGAAACATTTCTCAAGAGACAATCAGTTTTCTTCATTTTTGTTAAAACGCTCTTAACCAGGTTGCAAACACCATAAGCAGAACAAGAGGCACAGGGAAGCAGATGCAAACCTTCCAGGACATGGCTCAGACCACAAGCCCAGGAGGTCACTGCAAGGTGCCTCTCCCCTCCTCCAACCTCGATACTCTCTGGGATTTTAAATGCAAAATGATGTCTCCCAAATCCATGTCTCTGATTGAAATCTCCCTTCCAAGTCAAAGACACACCAGAAACACCCACTTGGATTCCCAACTGTCCTCACCAGCTCGGTGTGTCACCTACAACATCTGCAAAAAAGCTTCTTTCTTCCTGATTTCACCTCGGTTATGATCACAGCTCTACACCACAAGACAGACTCTGTCTGCCTCCCCATCCCCTGTCCTCCCACTGCATTCAATTCGCAATGCCCCTCCTATCTATGTATGCACCTTTCCAACAGAAAAATGATGTGAGCTAAAACTGCGAGCTTTACAGGTAATTTAAAAGATTCTAGAAGCCATATATAAAAGTTGAAAAAGGTAAAACTAATTTTAATATATTTCAGTTAACGTAATGCAGCCATACTGTTGAGATTTCAATATCTAATCCATATAAAATATTAAGGAGATATTATACATTTTGTCACTGAGCTTTCAAAATCCAACATGTCTTGTAGGCTTACAGCAGGCCTTCATTCAAGTGAGCCCTATTTTCAAGGCTCAGTAGCCACATGTAGGGCTAGGAGCGACCATGGTGGACAGCGCAGGTATAATGTGCACTCAACACTCAAGGATCAGCCCATCCCCTTCTATTCTGCGAGATTTCTCTAATTCCTGCAGCCTTCATGTGTCTTTTTTCTTTGAGTTGCCATTATGCTGATAATCAATACATGCTGTTGACCTCTTTTCCCTGTGTATTTCATTACTGTAGGTTTTGTCTTCACAACCAGGCTCCCAAAATATTAAGAACATCTGTTCTGTGCCTAGAATATCTGTCATGATGCCAGATGGAATCATTCAATAAATATACAATAATTTGTTGATGAGGAATCAATAAATTACATGTCAGTAGTAAAGAGAGGGGAAATCAAGGGCAGAATTATTAAAAATGGAAAGAATCAAAAACAGTGACATTCGGTTAAAGAAAATGACAATATCCATATGAAAATATATTGTTCCCCTTTCACAGTGCTATTATTCAATTTAATCTGATTTGTGTGTGTGTGTGTGTGTGTGTGTGTGTGTGTGTGTGTGTGTGTGTGAGAGAGTTTCAAATGCTGGCACATTAAAACTATGCCTGTAATTTTCAACAAATATGGGGGAATAACCCCAGAGAAAAACTAGAGATGATAATACAAATTTTAAAAGACACATCAAGCATAAGCTCTTTATCAGACTGTTTTGAGGGTTCCCTGATTACTTGGTAAGGCCACCACTATCCTGTAGTGTCTGTCCTGTGCCCTCAGTCTCACTACCCTATCACTCCTAATTTCTCTTCTTAAATTCTAAACTAATATATCCGCTAATAAAACATGACACCACCTCATAAGATAGTCTATTGCTAACTTAGAAAAAAAAGAACTAGCAAAGTGTCTGACAGAGGAGTCGCACTCCATAAAGGTTTGTTGACTGAACTAATGACAGAATTGGTACCCAAACCATGGTGATGAAAAGTAGGATATCATGTGTGATGGGAAATATGAAACCAGTGTGAGCAGAGGGAATAGCATAAGAAGAATAAACTTAAGTCTTCTGAATTGTTCTAAGGATATTCCCATGAGTCAGACATAGTATGGTGGGGGTGATAACACATCTACCTATAAAAGATGTGCAGAATGTGAGGGCTGTGCCCCCAGGAAGATCCTTTCCTTTCTTTGTATGTATGTAGAAAATCTCAAAAATCCTCCAGAAGAAGGTGTTGGTAGATTTTACTGTGTCATAATAAAGGAGATATATAATGAGCCCCTGAACCAAAAATCTAACAAGTAAAAAATAGGATGGTCCAAAATGAATGAAGTCAGATGAAGGTGAAATTCACAATAATTCACAGAGAAAGGCAAACTTTTCTGAGTAGTTAACAGGACATTGCACTGTGCTCTTAAGCAATAAAGGGCCACGATGAATGTTTCAAGGCTAGAAGTAACTCCAGTGGGCCGCTGAACTTCTCTACAAGCAAATTCTGTATCCATACCCTACACTGAAAATAATCATGAGCATAAACTTAAGTAAATATAATGAATCTTCCCTTCTTTGCTACTTATTTTTGGTGTCATTTAAGATATATGTGGAGGAATAGTGTGTGTGTGTGTGTGTGTGTGTGTGTGTGTGTGTGTGTGTGTGTGTTGTAGAGGTTATACCAAAAAATATCTGAGCTGGCATATCAGATGTCTTTATGATATACTAGATACTAGAAGCAACTGCAAAATCAAACCAGACAAGGAAAATGATAATTGTCAAAAATGAGCTTATGGAATAGTTAATTCTTAAAAGGACACATAACAACTTAAGTGCATTTCCAGTGAATACTCATTTGGGGTTGCCTTGACCTACTAAAATTGGAGAGAAGCATGGATGGATAAGCTAGGGCAATCTAATTGCTGACAAAGGACACAGCAAATGCAAGTTTGGCAGACCAAGTACATTTATTTCCTGGATCTATTAAGTTTTGAGAACTATTTCAAAAACAGTTGGAAGATTTTAAATAAATAGATCTCCCATCTACAGCTCAATGGTCCAACAACTGTCACTATCCAATGGCCCTCCCACTGAGCTTGACCTTATATGCTACCCTTCTGCGCCTATGACTGATAACTAGACCGTAGCTTGTCAAATTCCCACTGACCCACCAGCTGTTGATCCCCACGTTTCCAGTGTCATGAAAATACAAATCTGAGCGAATTAGTTAACTTTCACTAGACTGGTTTTAAGCGTCAAGGATGCGCTTTATTCATCAGTTTATTATCCTTAGTGTCTGGCTCGAAGTCTGTTACATATTAAAAACAGTATAAATGGTTATTGGGCCAAATTGGGGTTGCTGATTTTCTTTTGGAAACGTTGGAAGAAAATGACTCTCTTCCAAGGACAGCTCTCCTCTGTATCACTCACAAATGGCATCCATGAAACTTATATTTAGACTCTCCCTGCTCTGGAACCTTAAATTTCATTTCAGAGAAGGGGCATCTGGTAGATCACCCCATTTACTGCAATGCTTCCAGCTCAGGAAACCAGCAATTCTGTACTCTGAAAACAAATCACTATTTCTGGTTGGCTACAGGGGCATAAAAATCATAGGGATATTAACATAAGACAGTAAAATTGTTCCAGTTTCAGTGTATCTTATGCCTTAAAAAACAGCAGAAAAAGAATTTGCAGTTTGGAACATCTTAGATTTGGAACATCAAAATATGCACAAGGTCTTACAGATTCTGAAGTTTATCTCTTTGCTTCCTGTCAACTGATGTCACAAAGGGTCATTTATGATTTAAGAATAAAAAACTAGGAGTTCGGAACTTCTGGCTCTTCACAAATGTTGAAAATGTACCAAAGGAAAAATGATAGTTATAGATCTAAGTGTATGGAATATATGATCATATGCCCCATAGTAGATAGTTTAAAAGACCTATATTGCGAAAAATATTAAATTATGAAATGTGTGAAAACTGTAACTAAAAATAATATGTCATCACAGGGTCATAAAAGAATATTCATAGGTAGGTCTCCTATGCCTTCCGGGCCTCCATTTGTTAATTAAAATGCAAAAATTGAGAAAATGCAGACACATGCACACACTCACACTTAATACCATTTATAGAATTTTATAAAAAACATGAAAAAATCTGCATAAATGTTATTTGGGAATATATAAAGAACCATACTGTTATATTACTATCTGAAGATATTTTTTAATTGCTATTTTTTTTAAAAAATAAAAAATATTAAATAAAGCAAGGTCACTGGTATAAAGTACAATGAATGATACATTGATTCTGATGTTTAATTCAATTATGTGATTTCTTAAAGAGTATTATCTGTCAACCGAAGGGGCCTCATTTAGAGAAAGCTCTCTAAGAACTCATAGGGGTTGATACCTAGAATCTATTGTTAAGCAAAAAATAAAAAATAAAAAAGCTCCATCTTGAGAGTGTATATAGCATGCTGCCCTTTATGTAAGTAAGAAAGGAGAAAGGAAATTCACACTTATGCGCTTATTTTTACAAAAAGAAACAGAGGAAAGGGACACGAGGTACTCTTCCCACGGGGAGGGATGGGGGGTGCGGGGAGGAAGGAGAATGGGATCAACGCCCCTCTGACTACACCTTTTTATATACATAGAGTTTTGACTCTTGAACCATGTAACTGTTTCCCATACTCAAAAATACAATCGAATTTTTTTAAAAAAGAATGCAAAGAAAAATAAGCTCTATATTCAAATATAAACAGAATTAGGTGGGAGGTAGGCATTGTGATTATGTATAAGATTGTCTTTATGCTCATGCAGAGATGAAGGAAATGAGACAAAATCTTACTACTTGATGACCCAGGGGAAGGTCACCAAAACACATGTAAACTTCATTATTTTTCTCCTACCACTGACCAGAATCTGCCCTGGAGCCTGGGTGTGCTGCTAGGGGCTGGCTGGCCTCATGGCAGAGGCTGGTGGGATGGAGAATCAGAGAGGCAGGCACACACTACCCCTGGGAGATGAGATTGGACTGTGGCGACTTTAAACTTAAAAAGAAACATTTGGACGTAGTCCTCTATGGTTGAAAAATAAAAATAAAAAACTTGGAAGAAGTTGTCCTACAGGTCAGATTTCTAGAAGAAAAATGGCTCAGTGAAAGATATGCAAATTTAAATTTCTGGTTGGCAATAACGAATCGCCTTACAAAAGGACTATAGGACCAATCAGTGAAAAGTACTTTTGGCATTTTATTTTAAAAAGGATTCCTGCAGTTAAACAAATACTTGATTGGAAGGGAGAGAAAAGAAAGCTAATATTGACCCTGACTCTTAAGCTTTTTGATGATATTGTCCCTCTCAATCAAGGCCAAGTATTCTGTTCAGGTCTTTTCATCTCCCCCAAACTAGTTCTTCCATAATCTATTCCAGTGACCACTGCTAAAACAAACAGGATGCTATATTTGCATCTTAACCTGGGAAAAATGGATAATCGAGTCATTCTGAAATAGCTATTATCATGAAATAATAAATACAACCAAGAAATAAGATTTTCACTCAACTTTGTATTTCCTGAAAACTCATAAACAGACTAAACTGAAGGATCTTTATTAGGAATTATGTTACTTTTAGAATGAATTGAAGAAATGGCTTTGAGTTATATGCAGAATGCCACTGTTTTATAAAATAATCTATTAGTTATATAATATTCTTTGATTTGCAAGAGAAAGTCTAAGTTACGTACATTGGAAAAATGACCTCCCTTCATGAGGTCAAGAGAGGATGGGAGAAACATTTGCCCACACCCTCATAAAATAATTTTAGAGAGCAGCCAATAAAATCTTTCTTCTAGGACCCAAGAGTCCTAGGTCTGTCTCCCTTATCAACAGACATTTCTACTGAAGATAAAAAGCATCACAGCCCAAATGGCAAACTCACAGATGACTTACAATCGACTTAAAAAAGGTAGCAAGTAAGCAATGGCGTATGCAGACGAGGAAGAATTACTCCGTTTAGGAAAGTCCTTCTGTGAAATCCAAGGAAATTTCTAGACATCTTTGTTGAGAACATGTTTGTGTGCAGCTGGGGAGAACCACTGAAGGCTGAGTCCCATTTTAGAAGCTCTGCTATTTTCCTCTGCTTCCCTATGTACAATGTCACTCATCCATGTGTCTGCTTGGACGTGACTGCCATCAGTCATCAGAACTCAACCCTACGAAGCAAGCTAAGACACCATATAAGTCACTCGCTATTGGGCATAATGAGGTGATGCTGTTGCATTTTTATTGCTATTAGAATAAATTGTTCACGCAAGAAAGATGCTTCAGCTATTGAAATAAGTGAAGTTGCGGGGCGGGGGGAGCCCAGGTATATAAGTACGTTTTATGTGAAATGCTTGGCTGAACATCTGCAAATCATTTTAGTTCTGTAAGCTAATAAAAACTGTATGCGCTTTTTCCTCCTGTTTATCCTTTAGAATTCTTTTTTTGTCTGCCACTCATAAGAATATATTTTATTTTCTCCATCATCAACATTTTTTATTGGCTCTTCTAATATATGCTGTCTCTAAATCTGTTCAGAAGAATTACCCAAACATGCTTTCTGAGTTTGTGTAAAACCCACAAGTAAGCAAACAAACTGACTTCCCCCGCATCTGAGCTGGAATCACACCAACACAATGCCACTGACCCACTGTTCCCCACCAGGCCCCTCCAAGCACACACCGGCCTGTGTGGGGCCTTTCACAATCAGAGTCGATGCATTTAAATAGATTTAAAAAGCAGGCTCTGCCAGGATGCATGGAAGAGAGACTATCAGGTTCCCTAAGCACATTTGCCATTAATATTCTGAACTCATGAATGCCAATAAATTCTTGTAAACTTGACTTTCAACGTCAACTTGAATTTGTTGATTTCTGTCCCGTGATTTACCAAAAACCAATTATTCTACCTCCTCCAACTGAGTCAATGCAATTACATTTCTAGGACACGGGAGAAGGTTACTAACATCCTCAGTTTACCCCCTCAAGCTATTAGTCTTCACTTGAATTTTCTAAGAATAACAAACCTATTAAAAAGCACAGCTTGGGTTATATCTACTCGCTATTAGCAGATAAGGAATACTGGCCTATCAGTGACTTGCTACTAAAAGAAAAACATGTTCTCAGAATTGAACGAGATCCAGAATATTTCCCTGTAGACAGGTACAACCTTTCAATGTGTAACTGACACAATGAATAAGACAGGTGTTGTTTATTTCGGTCCTCCACGACCCCTTTAGAATCTATTCAACAGGGGCAAATTTTTTCCCCTGCCCCTGGTTAAAAACTCAGGGAACTGAGTGAGTCCTGTGGGGAGGAGAACCAAGATCAGCAGGAGAGATCTTAGCTGACTGGCCACGACAGAACTGAATCTGGCTACTATTTAATTCATTTTTCTGGATTCTTTGGGTTACCCCTTCTCTCCACAGCTCTGTATCTCTCGTGACCATTCTCTTCTTATGAAACAGGCACTTTTCTCTAGCTGGCCACTTACTCTTTCTAAACTCAAGGTCCAATGATAACCCCCAGCTTCCCTCTGCTGAGAGCTGGTCAGCCCCAGGAGAACCTATTTTGACACGCCTGAAAGCATCTGGTCCTCAGCTCTCACTCTGATGGAGGGCTCTTGTCCGTGGGAAATACTCAGGCACCCTCTCCCCATAACCCACTTTGCTCTGCACTCTTTAGGAGCTAGCCAAGAAGAGTTTCCAGGTAGGAGGGAAACCCCATACCTCTGTCACTCCTCCCACTTTGGGGAACACTGCCACTTGTCCAGCTGAAGCATTCTCAATAATATGAGGGGATGGGCAAGCCCCCCTCCTATCCCACATAGCACCAGTAGCTCTCTCTAAAGATATTCGCTTTCGTATCTTAAGAGTCTTCAATAACCCAACCCTTTGTAGCTTCTATGCAGTGGTTAGAAAGCTGTTTTTTGAAATTTCAAAGTTCGTATTTGGCCTGGAGTCTCTGGTGTGTCCTATCCACGGTGCTTTCATGACTCACCCAGAACTTGTATCTAACATCTTGTTTAAAATGCTGCTCTCCAAAGATGTACAGATGGAAAAGAAGCCTATGAAAAGATGGTCCACATTACATGTCATGAGGGATATGCAAATTAAATGAAGAATAAGATATCACCACACACGTATTCCAATGGCTGAAATCCAGAGCACTGAACACCCCAAATGCTGGCGGGGATGTGGGACAACAGAAACTCTCATTCATTCATGGCGGGAATGCAAAATGATGGAGCAGTCCCTTTGGAAGACAGTTCGGCAGTTTCTTCCAAAACTAAGCTTCCTCTTACGCAATGAGCCAGTAATCACACTCCTTGGTATTTACTCAAATGAGCTAGAAACGTGTGTCCACACAAAAACCTGCCCATGAATGTTTGTAGCAGCTTTATTCATCATTGCTGAAACTTGGAAGCAGCCAAGATGCCCCTGAGTAGGTGAATGGATAAAGAAGCTATAGTGCATCTAACAATGGAATATGATGCAGCGCTAAGAAGCAATGAGTTATCGATCCATGAAAAGGCGTGGAGGAAACTTAAACGCCTGTGACTCAGTGAAAGAAGCCAATCTGAAAAGGCCACACACTGGATGTTTCCAAGTCTATGACATTCTGGAAGAGGCATCACTGTGGAGACAGCAGGAAGACCAGCAGTAGCCAGGGGTTAGTGGGACGGGAGGGATGACCACGCAGAGCACAGAGGATTTTTATGGCAATAAAATTATTCAGTTTTGATACTATAATTGTGGATACATGTCAAAAATCATACAGTTGCCAAAACCCATAGAATGTACAACGCCAAGAGTGAATGAACAACTGGTAATGTAAACTCTGGACTTTGGGTAATGAGGATGTGTCAATGTAGGTTCATCAATTATACCAACTGTCCCACTCTGGTGGGGGACACTGATAATGACGGCGGCTGTGAGTGCATGGGGCAGGAAGTATATGTCACATCTCTCTGTGCCTTCCTCTCAGTTTTGTTATGAACCTAAAACTGCTCTAAAAAAATAAAGTCTATCTAAGTGGAAAACTAAACAAAAGGACAAAAAAAAATGTTATTTCTCCAGAAAGTAAGTAACTAGGCTTGTTCAGTTCAATAGTCTCAAAAGTACCTTCCACATCTCATTCTCTGTAGTAAACAGAAGAGTGAATATTCTGGCTAAAGAAGTAGACAGGTTTTGGAAATAACCCTCGATTCTTCCTCCATCCCTGTCCTTCCTTCCAAGATCATCTGCATCTAGAATTAATCACGTTTTGGCCTTTGGTTCTGCTAGCGCACACCATGAAACTCCTGACCCCAGGGGCCTCCAGTCTTATACAAACTGGCACAGAGGGTAAGCAGAGCCTGGGGGAACTAGCAGCCAGCGTTGTTTAGGTGACTTTTCTGGCCTCTGAAGTTATTCTGATGCGACCTTTGCTCCCTTCCTTTGCCTCCAAAATAACAGGCATTTATTCAACTATTTTCAACTATTTTTTTTCTTGATTCTTCAAGAATCTGATAAAAAAATTATGGCTCTTTTACCCATTTCTGTATACAATTTCAAATCTCTATGGGATCTCTGAAATTCATTCATAAATTCCTTCAGCTTCATACATGTAAACAATGCTTAATATCACTCGTAACCACACGCCATACCCTCTTTATCCCGCCACAAAAATGTTTAGTTATTCCTCCGGAGCCGAAATAAGAAAACAATTTTTCTTCATGAGCTAATCGGTTTTTTCATCATTTTCACCAAATGTTTAGAGAGCCACCACAGTATGCTGAACGTCAAGACAAGAGTATGGCTTCCATCGAACTCACAGTGGATTCTCTAAGAAATGCTCTCCTTGGCCAACGCCACATTCTCCAGTGATTTCAACTATAGGATGATGCTCCAAATCTCTCTCACCCAGATTTCTGCCCAAGCTTCAGACTTGAATGACCACCGGACATCCCATTCGTGCACCTCACACTCACCTCAGACTTAACAAAACTGGAACATTCTATTTTACCCTCAAGTGTGCCCCTTTTGCTATATTTCCTCTCCATGAACATCATCCTATTCAACTATTCGTCTATGTCTGAAAGTGGGAGACTGTTTGACTCTTCTTTATTCTCAGATCCACTCGATCCACAAAGGTTCGTCGACTGCATCTGTGCACAGTGGTTCTTGAATCCCATCACCTTTCCAAACACTGCTCTGATTACAGCTGACTCACAACATCGATGGAAAGAAAGTTTAACTCTGAATTTCTCCATCTAAAGGCAAGGAAGCCAAACCTCTTTGCTCTCCGGCTAGAGATCTAGAAGGTACAGACCAAGCATGAGCTGGTGCTGGAGAAGGATGATGAAATTGGAGCCCATGAGAGAGGGCATTGGTCACTGAAATTTTATTTCTAAAGCCAAAGCAGTTTCGGTCTTTTTAGAGGATGGTAAGGTTGTTTTTTTTTTTTTTTTTAAGAATGATTTTTATTCAGCCTTAATTATATCCTTTAGCTTTTAACTTAGCCAAGGAAAGATCTGATTGATACAGACAATAATCTGCCCATAAGAACACATCCTCAAGGAATTACTTTAGAAATATGGCCTTGATCCAAGAGTTAAATCCACAAAAACAAAGGCTGTTGAAGCATTCCATCATAGCCTCTTCCCTTTAACTACATCAGTATCTGAGCCAGATTCTTTTAGAAGTGATACTTGTCACTTCAAAGCATTTTTTTAAGTACTGGAGGGCAATATTACTGAATATTAAAATGAGGAACTCTATGATTACGCTAAGAATTTTCAGGAAGCCAAAGCTCTTCATCTCCAGTGTCTACAGGAAACAGACACTTCAGGATGACATATCCGACCACACAGAACAGACTTATTCATCAAGTGTATTCAGGTAGGTGCGGTTTAGTTTTACTAATAACTAGGAATAATTTTCATCTAACTAACACTCACTATATATCACACAATATGTTACATTTTATACAAAACATTCTGTTGTCACAGAAGTTCTTATTAAAATCACCTCCATTTTATAGTTGAAGATGCCAAGATTTAGAGAGGTAATTTATCAGTGATCATATTACTCTTGACCCAAAGCCAATAATATCAATAAAGGGTTTCCTATAGAACATAACTCTATATCGTAGAGGAGGGGCAAGAAGATGGGCATATAAATTAAATTGATATAGTTCAAGCCGCAGAAAAGGAGGGAAAAGCTAAGGGGAGAAAAATGGCAGAGGACAGAGGTTACTTCCATGCTAAGTATACAGTAGGCTTCCATAAGAGATGACCAAGTTGAATATGTTAGCAATTTATAAAAAATTGGGTTAGATGAGGTAAAATCTTGAGCATAACTTTTAAAAGCTGAAATAAAAATTACATAATAACAAAACACTCAGAGTAAATAGGATTTACTGCTATGTGGCCAGCTGTGTCTGCCACAAGCTCACTCGTGACCCCAGTCAACCTGCCTCCACCCCAGAGCCAGGCCCATGGCGGCACCCCAAACCGCCAGGACATTCCTGAGAGTTCTGTTTGCTGTCCAGCATGGTTCTATCAACAGACCCTGAAATTACATTTTTAGAGTTCTATTTCATGTCAATGGAAAGTCTCCATATCACCCTAAATTACATTTAATAATCTGTATAATTATAATAGTCCTTTATTCTAAGGAGAAATCTTGAAAAATTATTCAAAGTATGATTAGGAAAAAATAAAGCATAAGTCTCACAACTCAGGAGAGATATCCTGGTATTTTCATGTACTTGTTTTTGCTTCTTTTATTATGTATATAAGTTTTACACATCTGCAGCATATCTGTGTCTGCCTATTGGTTTGGCTCCTAAGAGATGCCCTCTGACTATTCAGAATATTCTCAGAATATTCTGCCTGATAAGAATATTGTTCTATGCCTGAGACCTTAAGCCATGCTGGATTAGTGTGACCAAATAACTTTATTTTAACAAATGGATTAATGGTGAATGACCGTTTTGCTCCGGGGGGCTGGGATCTGGGTAGTTGAGATCGTCCACGTGGGTGCTGCATGCTCATGTGACTGACTCCTCCAGGAAAAACTCAGGCTCAGGCTCAAGAAGGGCCAGAATCAACTTCCCCAGCTGTCAACACTTTGTACATGCTGTCACACATCATTGCTGGGAGAATTAAGCACATTCCCATGTGACGCCACTGGGAGAGGACACTTGGAAACTTGTCTGTTGTTTCTCCTGTACTTTTCCACATAAGTCTTTTTTTTTTTTTTGGCTAATTTTAATATGGATCCTTTTGCTGTAATGAATCATGAGTATAAGAGATTTTCTGACTACTGTGAATCATCAAGCCCGAGGGTGGTCTTGGGGACCTCTGACACAACTTGCTTATCTGAGAAATCTATAAGCTTTGATTGACCAACACTCCAAAATAACATAAAAAGGTGTCAATTTTTTTTAAAGAAATGCAAAGAATATACTCTTAGGATCCATTAATGGACATGTAAGTTTTATTTAGCAATGAATTCAACAAAGTATTTATTAAGTCTCATTACGTACCAGACAACAGGAGGCAATAATATGACAGTGTCCTATTCTACCTCTATATTTTACGAGGGACATCAACAATGTGGAGTTTATAAAGAGAAGGGTAACCAGGATGACTGATAGCTTTGTAAACCATCATTATTAGAATATAAGGAAAAACCACATTAAAAATGGTTTAAATTAGTAAGAATTTTTCTCATTTAATACAAATGAAAATATGAAGATAAAGAATTGTTGGCATTAATTCAACAACTACTCAATGTTGCAACTAGAGAACAAATTTGTTTTTTTCATTCTGCTCCATCTTTCCTAGTATGTCAGACCTTATCATCAAGTGTATTACCTAAACGCTACAAAAGAGCTGCTACAGCTCCAGACATTGCAATTTCAGCTCAGCTTTCCCAGAACCCCCAAACATATCCGATATCCATTTCATTGGCTATGGCAGCCATGAAGCCACATCTAGCCATGAAGGATTGTGAGCAAACTATTTTACCTGGCATACTAGCACCCCTATTTGGGTTTCTATTAGCAAGATGACAACGGATATAGGTATTGTAGGCAACCATTAGAGTCTATAACACCATCTATGAAAGGGATAATTCAAATATTGATGCAAATAAAAAAGAGAAACTGAGTATGAAGAAGGGGGTGAATAGAAAACAGAAGAGAGGAAACATTTTGTGACCTTGCCTTTGAAAAGGTAAACAAAGCTGGGCTAAGACAGCCGCTGGACTCAATCCTTTCTAGTAGGGAAATGAGAGTCAATTTGTGAGCTGAGGACAATGAGCCAGGTCATAAGTGTCCTGATAGATTCTACCAAACGGGGCCCTAAAGATATTCTGGGGGCAAAAGCTAATGGAAACTGTGTCCTGAGTAGATGAACTGAAAATAAACTCCTGGAATCACACACACAGTGGTTTTCCTCTGACATAACTGGAGTATACTGGGGAAGGTCCCCAAGAATTCTCCTGTTCAATGTCTGCCATGTGTCCTGATGCTTCAAAGGGAAGGGTTCTCTCCTTGACCAAACTCTAGATAGAAAAGGAAATGTTTACCCAGAGGAAGCCCCAAGAAGAACGTTGTTTCTGAGGATCAACAGGTAAAAAGCTGCAAAAACAATAGTTTTTGTGCTGACTTACTCAGCATCTTGAAACAAGAGCAACTTGAGAGGCAGATACTGGATGTATCACACATCAATTAAGGTGGCATGAAAGGCATCCCTTCCTGGGTAAGAGGCTGTACCAGACCATCCATGGCCCCTGCAACTCAGCGATTTTGCGATGTTCTATTTAAAAACATCATAAAACATCTCTATGAATAAAATTTATGAACTTTATACCGTAAGGAAATGGACTGGAATGTTAACTAATTATCTCCAGATAGTGAGATGATGGTGATTATTATTTTACACGCTTTGCTTACCTATATCTGCTTACCTGTATCTGCTATATGTTTCGTATTGAATGTTAGAACGTTTTAGAGAAAGCCCATTGAGGTAAAAGAAATTCTGTCTACACATACTTGAGAATTAGCAGTAGAAAAGGCACTAACATTTAAAACCACATTAGATTTTCCAATGAACTGAATTTAAGAGTCATCATGACAAAATAACTGAGAAGGTAATTTCTGGTACTGCTTAATTCATAGAACCAAATATTTTATGATTTTTTAAATTGATAACAAGAAAAAAAAATAACCACCTTGAACACTTCATTTTCTTCCTCAGGTAACTCTTGCAGCGGTTTTAAATTAAATTTCGGCATTGTGATACTGGACCACAATTTTTAAAGGTGCGACAACATATCGACCTAACTAACAGTCTTGTTAAAGCTTCCACCACTGATGAAAGCTGATTTTCCAAGAATCTCATCTCATTTTGGGGTTACTTTAAGCACAAGGCAGTTTAAAGGCAAATCGATTAAAACAAAACAAAAAACAGAAAATGGAGAAATGCATAACTGTATTTTTTTTAAGTGTACCTAAACTCAAAAATCAAATCAACACGTGGAAAGGTCAATGATCCAGCTGAACTACCACACTGTGATGAGTCAGCAAGATGTAGTGTAGCTCCACCCGACCTTGAAAACAGAAAGATCCCTTCTGAAATGAGCCCAGGAGTGGCGCTGAGAGTCCAGGTGCTGTGAGCACTCTGGGACATTTACGACAGCTTCGAGGACTTTCTAGGAGGGCTGTCCACTTTCCTTGGCACAGAAGACCCTCACAGGCAGCAGGACAGGCTAAGCGGAGTACACATCTCCATGCCCCTTCCTTCTCTCAGTCTAGATTTGCTTATGAGGCTTCCCATTCCTGGTAAGGGCATGCTCATGTTGGAATCAGATTTTATGCAGGAATGTTACTCCTCTATTTGTGGATGTGCTGCTGCTGTTGTTGTTCTTGTTGTTGCTTTTTAAGCAAGCTTCCCTCCAGTGGAACAGCAAGCTCCCCCCTATGCCTTTGAGTGTCCCAGGTCTGTTTTGAATCAAGGCTCTAATTGTTTTGAGATTCCGACATGAGATACTCATCATTTTACACTGATTAAATGTCTTCTTGATCATTCCTCCCAGCATTGGATACCCACCAAACCTTTAAGGGCGACTAAAAGATGCCTTTGGAATTTTTGTTCCCAAGAAACAGGCATCTATCTGATTTTTCTCTCCAGACTAAAGGTGGAAGCCAACGAGCTAACATAACACAGACGCCTCAGGGGAGTTTTCGCTAGGTAAACTGGGTAATCTGTGTTGAATTTTCTCGTGCCCACCTGGGCCAGGACCCCTGCTCTAGGCCACCTCCCTGCCTGCTACTCCCCACATGGAAATTGCTCTCCCGTGTCCCCACATAAGCCACTTTGACCTTACACATTCACTAGAAATCCAGCTTCCCCTCCTTCGCCCCACCCGCAGTGTGACCTCATTCATTCCCCGGCTTCTTTCATCACTTCCACTTCCTTTCCAAGGAGCACACAGAACGGCCTTTTACTTTTGGGTGGCTGACGTCATACTAGTAACTGATCGCTGTGTTTGTGTGTGTGTGTGTGTGTGTGTGTGTGTGTGTGTGTGTGTGTGTCTCCTCTACTCTACAAAACCCCGAAGCCCAGCATCCAGACTCCTAAACTGCGGAAGGCAGATGTTCTAATGCTTTTATAATATTTCAAATAAGATCATGCAATACTTTGCAGGCTTGAGGCTGCTTATTTCCAGAGGTGAGTCACAGAGATGCTAATGGGCTAGAATTTTTAACATTGGATCCAGGTCAGCAGAACTCCAATTGTTCAAAAGTCTCTTCTCGTCGCATTCTGCGGACTCCCCCTATATCTATAAGTCATGATTTCTGTCTGCTTTACCCTCTCTTATATAATAGAGCCCTTGGCTCTGTGTGTGTGTGTGTGTGTGTGTGTGTGTGTATAGATATAGATGTAGATATATAGATATAGATATAGATATAGATGTAGATATAGATAGATATATAGATATAGATATAGATACACACACATATATACGTATATATGTATGTATATACATATATATATATGGATGTATATGTAGGTATGTACACACACACACAATACACACACAGAGCAATGCAGAAGTGTAGCAGAAAAAGCACTCTACAAGAAAGAAAAAGAACTATGTACAACCTGACGACTTAACTCTGTACCTGTGCAGAGGTGACTGTTCTTCTCCAGCTTAAAGACCTCATCTGCAAAGTGAAAGGATACGGCTGGCACATTCTAGAGAAAGCAGTCTCATTCTGAAGTACCACGACAACAGGAACACCTTGTTTGGACTTTCGGAAATGGATGAGGTCAGAATCGTTCATTCGTAACAATACAGAAAATAAAGGAGGACTAAAGACAGGTGCCTTGTCAAGTGTTCTCTACCAGAGACCTTTTCTCTACTTAAAGATGTACTAAATTGAATAAACATAGAGAATAGCTACCGCTTACAGAGTGCCTGTAATGTGCCGGGAACTTTTAATCACTTTAGGAATTTCTAACTAGTGTGAAAAAGGTGAAAGGGATGAAGGAGCACACATCGCCAGTTATAAAAATAGTCACAGGGTGGAAAGTGCAACACGGGGAGTTTAGTCAAAAATATCATCACAACTGTGGACAGTGCCAAAGAGAGGCCCTAGATTTATAGGGGTGACCACTTCACAGGGTATACAAATGTCTAATCACTATATTGTGCACCTGAAACTAATGTAATATTTTATGTCAACTATGATTGAAAAATATTTTTTTGAATCGTAAAAAAGAAGATGTAAAAAAAATCTCACATTTGCCCTATGGGCTAGGTACTATTCTCATTTTAAAGACAGGGAAACTGAGACACTGGAAAGTTATTTCTCTAGCTCAAGCTCACCTAGTTCAGAAGTGGCAGAGCCAGATTTCAAATGAGACGATGACAGACATATGTGTCATAGAGAGAAGTTTCTCTGGAGAGCTGGACAACCACAGAAACCCCTGACACTCCAGGGATGTTGAGGTTAGTGGAGCAGATGATGAGTGTTACAGGCTCTGGGAGCTGGGGACAGCCATCACCATGGGCCTGCCAATCATCTCCTTCGGACACCTTCCCTTTCCATGTGCCCCCAGCCATGCCTTGTCCCTTCCACGTGGGACAGGATGTAAGTTCCAATGTTAATAGCCACAGAAAGATTAATGTAGGCAAATTACCTATATTGTCATCTCCTATGACAAATGGATGAAATAGAGTCTAACACATCCTCTAAGAAGAGATAAAACACAGCACGTTAGCAACAGTAAGAAAAAGGGGGCAATTCTTGACCCACAGCAAGTGACGCAGCTGCATAAATGATGGTTCCAAGCTGCAATCAACAGATGACAACACCAGCTCTACGGTCTGACACTTCACAATCCTACCAGGTCTGAGTGAAAGGCGGGAGGGGTCAGCTAGCTGAGAAACCACACACACTGAGTCCAAAGAGAAAGGAAAATGGAATTCTACTAATTTGAAAAGAATGCCTTAGGTTTTTCTCTAGGTTTATCGGTTCATTATAGAAACAAACCCTTCCATCTCCCAGGAAGAAAGCGTCACTTACTCTCACTAACAGACCATGAAATTCATTCTTGTAAAGTGTATATATTTCTCTGCCTTAGTCAAGCCTCTTACTTAGAGTAGCGAGAAAGTCAGTGTTTTCAGTCCCCAAGACCTGGGGGCACCCAGGGATTCATGGCACCACTTGAGAATCAAATGCGAGCCCCTCCACACACTCAGGTTACCTAGCGGATGGAAGAACAAAAGAAGTGTAGGAAACGTTCTACTTGACTGGAATTTTATGTCCATATTTGCTCAGAGGACAACATAATAAAAGCTGAGAGCCAAGCGCTATCTAAATTAAACCACATACCTCTTGTAATGCCCAAATCTGTTGCCTTAAATATCACCTCTGTATACAGAACATCAGCTCATATGGTAAAAACTGCCGACTGTGCCACATAATACTCTAAGCCAGGGGTCTCCAACCCCCAGGCCACAGACCAGGAGCAGTCCATGGTCTGTTAGGAACTGGGCCTCACAGCAGGAGGTGAGAGGTGGCCAAGAAGGGGAAGCTTTATCTGTATTTGCGGCCACTACCGGGCGCCAGCATCACCACCTCAGCTCCGCCTCAGATCATCAGGCAGTAGAGTCTCATAGGAGCACCGGTCCCAAATGCCAGTAAGGTTGGGGACTGCTATTCTAAGCTGGTTATAGGATACCAAACTCATTGCCGCATCTCCTAGCCTCACAGCAGCAACGTGTGCACACGGGCTCCATTTAGGGTGACAGGGTGTGAAATGATGTCATCAACGTCTCAGCCGTTTTCAACGGCTTTCATAAAAAAGCCACTTCCCAGAGTTCCCCGTGTCCTCTTTATAAACCGGAACTCATACGTGCAGGTGTGCCGTGGGAATGATGGGTGGGGAAGCCGGAAGGACCCACCTCCTGGTACGACTCAGGGAGACAAGCACTGTGCACCACCTGGACTCACCTCTGAAATATTAGAAGAAACTTAAAAAAATTTTTCACATTTACTCTATTTTTTGTAGTCTCTTGAGAAAGCAGCTTATTTGTAGCCTAACTCACTCCATGAAATCTACTGGTTCACACCACGTACCCTAACGTAAATCCTCAGACACGACATGGTCCAAGAGCACCTTCTTAATGACTGTACCTCCGCACAGACCAACGTGGTAGCCACGTGGGGAGACTCGTGTGTCCAGAGAACTGAATTTTTTATTTTATTTTATTTTATTGTGGTTTAAGTTTTGAAATCCACATGTGGCAAGTTATCTGGAACATCTAAAATTATGAATATATAACAATTAAGAAGACTCATTATCATCATAGAAAGACCCATACTTTAAAGCTTAGAGTTTCTGTTAGAATGCTACAGAAGATTTCAACCCACAATTTCTCAAAATATAAACAGACTTTGAGCTAAGCCTATAGTATGACGAGTTTAGGGTGGTACTGTCATTCTAAGGCTGACATGAGCTTATATTTCAACATAAAGGGCACCTGGGATTCCTTTACACCATCATCAATGCATTTATCGTCCATAAAACTAAACTCGGCAGGTTATTTTTGTCGAGTAGATACATGCAAAGCAGTTATCAACAATCAGGCTAACCAATAAGTCACTATCTTTATTCCAACCCACAGAGACCTGGGACAGTAAAACTTAATGTAGGGGTATCTGGAATACCTTCTGATCCATTCGGGTATTCATTTTGTAAGACTCCACATTGGAGAGGTCCAGTTCTCATTTATACTTAAAAACACTACAAAACTCCAGGAAAAACCCTTGTGCCATAAAGGAGACTAATGCCGTTTGAAACATCCATCTGAAACACGTAACTGAGGCTCTGAATACAATTATGAGAAACAAATAAAGCAAACTGGGCAGTCTGCCCGGAGACAAGAGTCCAATATAAAGTTGGGAGAGAGACAGACATGAAGGGTGGGCACTAGGGCGAGAAGGGGGTGGAAGAGGGGAACAGCCAGAGAGAAGTAGGGTGTATGGATGGGGAAGAGGGAGGGGCCAGGGGGAGGGTGGAGGGAGCACTGATTGACTAGAGCAGGACGAATAATAGAATAGGAATGAAGGAGCAAATCAGATGGAGAAGTCTGGCCCAAAGCTTTAAATATATTCACAAAAGCCCTCATTTCAGCACTCCCGTGGGACATTTACATAGACACATAGACGATTTACATGGTTTTGCCCCAGAGTGAGTTTATTAGTAATCATAACGAGTGGACACTCCAGCCTCCATCGTTAGATGAATTTTAACAACAACGAAAACAGTCATTTTTATTTACTATTAAATGCTTCAGAAAAATCCCAATCTTTCTCAGTACAAAGAAATTCATCATTGCTTAAATATTTCACCGATCCAACTTTGGTGGTGAACAGACCATGCAATATATATATGACATATTACTGAACTGTACCCTTGAAACCAATAGAATTTTATTAACCAATGGTACTCCAATAAATTTAATTTAAATTTTTTTTAAATAAAGCAGTAACAAATGGAAGAAAATATATGCAGCTCTGTCATCCTCTAGCCTGCGAGCACAGGCAAAGCGGGGAGACACATTCTTTCACAGGAATTTGGACATTTCTTTATGTTCCTTTTCCCAACAAGGCACAATGTTGTCTTTTAGGACCTGGAACTATAAAACTCAAGTGTCACAATAGTTTTAAGTCGAATAATAACCTCCACAGAGGAGCAGACTCTGTGTGCTCAGAATAAAGAGCTAATATTTTTACTTCCCAAAGAGAAAGTGTCTAAAACTGTAATTTATAAACATTACCCGGATGTACGAAGTAGAATAATGGACTAAGGACTGGACTAGGAGATGTAGCTTCTAAACCCAACTCTGTCTTAGGTCAGCGAAGTAATAATGATAACAATGATAATAGCATCCTATTTAATTGAGTCTAAACTCCACCATCCCGCCTCCATCACTACCCAATTGACATCGTATTACCATCAATATTATCTTAAAACTGCTGTGGCAAATTGTACTCTAACTTTGTGAAAACTTCCAGCTGCGCATTCTGAGATCAAGAAAGCAGCCGCATCAATCAATTGATTAGATTTCATAAAATGCAGGTTATGTAAGACGGATGCATAGAGTTTGTTACATACCACTATAATTTCATATCCACTAAGTCGACCCATCTCCCAACAACCGTTTGTGGAAAAACTGTTATTGACTCCGCTTTCCAGAGGCAGAAATTGAGGCACAGAGAGGTGAAGTCACTTGCACCAGCTCACACAACCAGCGACTGGCAGAGCCGGTTCGAAACCCCAAAAGTCTGGCATGCAGTTCTGTGCTCTGAGCCACTATGCTCGCTGCTGCACATGCTGTGGGACTTCACATGAGTCTTTCTAGCATTCGGTCCCTCAGCTTCCCAAAAAGGATGACACAGGACCAAGTCATCTCTAGAGTCTCACCCAGCTTTAAAACGGAGGGTTCTCTGACATAAAAGAGAATATACTGCATCCCCTTGTAGGACAGATCCCATCGTATTAAAGAAACTAATAATATTTCATTTTAATTGTATTTCTTAAGTTCTTCATAGAAGGATACTATACGTATTTCCAGTTACAGAAAAAAAAACTAATAGAACAAAACTAGAGCATTTCTGTTCTTGAACAATGGTAATTTTAAATATAGCAAATACTATCTTTTTGGAAACCTTGTGACTACTTGGATATCAGCTTCCGTGTAATTCAGCTGTCTTCTTCAATTTCTGTAGTGTTATACATCAGGGGATAAACTAAAATCACGGTGAATAAATGTGCCAGAATCCGGCCATAGCATCCAATTGGATGTTGTGACTACTGATACAGGAACAACAAAGGACACATATACATACACATCACACACAGACACACACACCACTTCTGGCTATGAATAGTATTTTACATTAAATGAGGGACTCTTGAAACAAAGGAATTTTCTCCACCAATTTTAGAGTCATTGAAAAGTCCGTCCTTGCATGAAATGGCATTGAACACCACAAATCAGAGTGTCACTCCCTATTACACCAGGTCTGTCTTCAAATCACACCAACACCTTATCTCTCTACTTCCTAGGAAGGTCCACAGTTGCCATAATAAAAACATAGCTCAGATTCTTTTCCAGATCTTTCATGCGAGCAGAACTCAAAAACAAAAACTTCACAAAAAAAAACAAACCACATTCTAACTTCCCCCTAAGTGCTGATCTGAAGGGATTGTCCAAGAGAGAGAGAAATAGAGCATAACTGAGGCTGCTCATATGACTTCTTCTCGCTATAGACAAGGATTTTGTGTTTTAAAAATGAATTCCAAAAACAATGTTCTGGGCTTCTGGCAAAATTTATTCATAGCCAGTTCACCATTTTACTGGGCCAAATCAAGAGAATCTAGAAGTCGTGTGAAAGTAGCATTTGAGGTACTTACTGACTCAGCTAAAAATGAACCTCTATTGAGACTGTCCATCTTGCAAGTAATAGGACCCATATTTGAACTTGGGCTGTTTGGTTCCAATGCTGCTTAACCAGTACCCCTTGCCCCTCTCCCCACCCACCCCTGTGGTGGCTTCCTCACCAGACTCAGAGTTCCTAGAGGACGAGCTAGCATTTTGTTCATCACTGTATCTCTTGGGCAGGCTGAACAGGGTGCTGACACACAGAAGGAGATTAATGAATATCTGCTGGCTAAATGAATTAGCAAAAGAAAGAACAATTTGGATGAACAAATGCCCAAGTGTAGCAGTCCCTGAAAAATTATCTCAGATCCTGGGTGGTGATGATGAAAGGAGAGCTGAGAAGCCAAATCAACGTCCTGGCCTTGGCCAAGTTGATGGAAACTTGGTTCAATCAGAAAGTCAAGGTGTGTGAGCTAACATGGCCCCTAACCTCCCAAGCCAGAAGGTAAAGTCTTTCTAGAAACTTCCATCTCACTCATTCCCTTCAGCCCAGTCCTTCAACCTTGCTTTCATCGGTGAAAACCATGCCCTCCCGCTGCTCCCACCGCATGCTATGGTAGGCAGGCTCTCAGTGGGGCTCAATAAATAGCACCCCTTTCTCCCACCCAAGTTCAAATCAAGTTGAGAAACAATTTTGTTACAGATGCTGCAGATTGAAAGAAAAATGGCACCTTCACTTCTAAGAACTCTAGTTCAGAAGTTGTGGTTTTAGGGCTACATCCGAGTGGCTAATACTGAATCCAAGCGCTGGCAGCAGACCGAGCTGGTCTATGGGTGGGCAGAAGGGTTCCCCCGGAGGGCAGCTCTCACCCAAGAGGAAAACAGTGGAACCAAGATATCTACTAGATTTCTCCCAAATTTACCAACCAGGGAAGTACTCTGGGACAGGAGTAATATTAATGACACTCCTGTCACATGGAAGTAAACATGAGGAGTAGAAAGCATCACCTACGTGCCTCTTCAGGGATCTCCCTAAATCTGTCTAAGGCAGCCCCTTCCAAAGACGGGCCGCTGGCTCTCTCCTGCCATCCACCTGCCTCCACACTGCCTTCATGGCCATGTGAAGCCGCCCACCTCTTCAGCTGTGAGGCTCAGCTCAGATCATCCTCTCCTTCCTTGCAGCTTCCCCACTAATCCCCGCCTCCTTGTCTGACTTTCTGTTGTTCTGACTGCCTCCTTCTCAGCCACAACCACCAAGCCCTTACTCATCTTTCCAGACTCAGTTCAAGGTCATCTCGGATAAGAAGCCCTTGAGAATATCCCCAGCTAAAAAAATTCGCCATGGCCAGGTTGGTGTCTCCCATCACAGGCTCTAGTTTGCCACTCATGGCTTCTCTAGTACTTTATTATATTGCATTCAGCAGACTGCAGACCTCTGAAGTCAAGAACAATTTCTTATATTTTTGAACCCCCCAATATACAGCAGCTTCTGCTACATAAATATCTATCAATACTTATTGGATTAGAGAGATACGAGCAGTAAAACAAAGAGTAGGACAGAAAAATTCCATATAAATAATATGCCGTGACGGTTCACAGGGAAGAAAGAGCAAACCAGTTGCACCTGACACCTGATATATTTCCCCAAAGTAAGGGGTTAAGCGTTATAAAGGAAGGTATATGGGGAATTACAGAAAATGTCATTTTACAAAGTTAGCTCTGAAATAAGCCAGATTTGATAGGTAAACACATGGAAAGGATATTCTAAAGGAAAAAAAAAAACAGCAAGGAAAAAGACACAAATCTAAGAAAACAAAAGGTGCACTTGGGGAACACTAAGGTTCCCGGTTGGGCCAGGGTGTGGGGTGTACCTAGAAGAGCAGCCTGACAGAAAGCTGGAGGGCGGATCTGGCGACAGCGTACATCAGGTTGAGTACCAAAGAAAACAAACTTTGACCTAATTTACAGACAAGAGTAGCTGGTTCATTATGCCAATGAAACTATATAAAATCTGGATGCTGTCGTAGTGATAATAATAATAATTGGTTTTTCAATTATTTCCAAATATCTCAGGACCACAGTGACTGTGGGCTTACAATAGTTTGATGATCTCAGGGGAACCTTATGTGAGCATAATAAAATGAGTAATAAACTATTTAGGATGATCATGAGACTACATATTAATTTGTAGTCATTTTTCATTTTGCTTATGGCTCTTTCGACATGCTCCTGCATGTTTCATCTACCTAACGACTCTGTGCTAGCCACTGCTTTACCGTGTAACAAGCATTGCCAATGTCCCAATTCTCTTAATAGCCAGTAACAGAAAATGCTGACACTAGACAATAACAAGTGACCATCTGTTTCTACTTCACTTTTCTTCTTCGCTAGTCTGCTACCCACAACGGTGAGCTTCAGAGACCACCCTTCAAAGACTAGTAGAAAAGCAGCAAGAGGACCACATAGGAATTCCTGCGAAGTCCGATTTCAGTGCCAGGGCTGAACAAATGGGTGAGACAGATAAATGGTCTCTAAACCCACCTGCAGTCAGTTCTGAGTGCCAGCAGAACAACGCTGAACAAATTTCAAGATGGCGCTTCAAAAACAGCCCCAGTAGCAGAAGCTGAGAACTAGAAGCTTGTTTTTGCTGCTCTGCCAACGAGCTAAACACCATGGGTCAAGTCTCTTTTGTATTGGGCTTGATTTCCTAAGCCATACAATGACAGGAATAAACAGTGACCCCAAGCAGGAAACCAGGGCATGTCCATTAACTTTCGGCTGAAGACTCCCTTTGAAGGGTGGCTGAGCCTGAGGAGGAGGATGTCCCCAGCAGTGGCATCCTGCCCTTGACCACTGCCAGAAGGGCGCTCCATTCCAACTTCTCCATTGTCTTATTTTGGGTTCCCCAGTAAACACTCTCTGAGATGATGTGAAGCAGGCAGTTTATAGGGAAGTCCCCTATGGACCACACCTATGAAAGGCAAGGGAGAGGCAGACTGGGCAAGACAGAAGTGATACAGCTGTAACACAGAACTCAGCCAATTCCAAATGGAGCTCTGTACTCACGATGGTTCTTCAGGGGGGCCCAAATTGTATCCTATCCTGAACTCCAGTCATAGGATGGGGGCTGCTCCCTTGCCTTACGGAAGAGTAACTTCTGGTGAAATGCTGGGTGCGATCCATCAGTATGAGTCTATGCAGGTGGGAGTATGAGCAAGTTAACCCCTTGCATGCTAACTGGACAGAGAAGTAGGGCAGTCAATAGATTCACCCCACGTCCTCTGACAGTAAGGAAAAAAGGAGAAGCATGGTGAGGAAGAGAGAGATGGATTAAAAATAAACAGCTAGACTAAGAAAATCAACATGAGTATCCTAACGCCTTGCTATCTGTATTACCTTGGCAAAGCTGTCTCACTTCTTTACGCTTGCTTCTCTTTCTTTGGAAGGTGATCTGAGGTCATTTTCACCACAAAGATATCCATGATTCTATTCCATATTTTAATCTTGGTCAATGTCCAAAGCCCTTCGTTATTTACCACAAGGCTTACAAACATCCCTAAGGGGAAAAAAAACCCCACACATATCAAAAATCCCCAGGAGAATCTGTATTTCATCTTCGTCAAGTGTGAGAACATGGTCAGCAGGAGCAGCACATTCAAATCTGCACATGACAGTGGACACACGGTAATCTCCAGCTGAAATTAGATTTGCAGGCAGCAGCTTGGGGATTTTGACATTAGACCAAACACGATTATTCAGTTAGTTGTATCTTTATTACCCATGCTCCCCCTGGTGAGGCAATTTTCCTTATTGGAAGTAAAGCAGCCCCAACCAAAGCATTTTAAATGATACTTTTCCTGTTCTTATTAGCCCGTATCAGAGAAATAACTATTCGAAGCACAACCAGGGGGAGAGAGTTGGCTTTTTATTACACGGTTCACGTTGTCATGGCTTAGCAGTGGAGGAGGACTCCCCAAGGAAAGACCGTCTCTCAAAACAAATTACCTTGCAGGGTAATCAACAGGAGAGATCTTTCGAGAGAGATAGAAAATAGAGAAAATCATTAAAATATAATGAAATAAGCAAAGTGGATGCAGAACAAGATGTGAAAAGAAAGCTGTTCAGGACAGAAATGTTGTGCCTTGAAATTTACTTTCATAGCAATACGTTCAATATTCATTGTCCAAATTGGGCTATGAAATCTCTCCAACCAACAAAGCAGCTGTTGATCTTTTTTTACAAAAAAAGGGCATATGAATGTTGCCCATATATCTGAATTAATACTCTACTGCTTCAAACAAATATCAACAAAAGGCTTGGTGTCACACAGAGTAAAATCCCCACCAATGAGTTACTATATCCACTTATCTGACCTGAACGAACATAGATTCGATAAACAAACTAAAACATACGATTCCAAGCAAAATCATGTCACAGAACCATTTCAAGTCAAGTCCTCTGTTGGTAAAGCAGTCACCTCTACTCCAAGGTCCACTTCAGAAAGCTCAGAAGGTTGGGCTATTTGCTGCTTCTTTTGCTTGATTCTTAAGGTGACCAACCCCTTGTCTGAAGCTGTTCCTCTAACAGATACAAAAATTATTAAAGAAACAAATGATGCTTTAATTCTAAT
Source organism: Macroglossus sobrinus (assembly GCA_004027375.1). NCBI lineage: Eukaryota > Metazoa > Chordata > Mammalia > Chiroptera > Pteropodidae > Macroglossus > Macroglossus sobrinus. Next base: position 144,654 of record PVKZ01001687.1, on the reverse strand, counting down.
TGTATTTCTTAAATCCCTTATAGAATATGTATTTTTCCCCATTTACAGAAAGAAATAGATGTCAGAAATAATAGACTTTGCTTAATTTATACCAAAGGGTTACTTAAATATAGTCTCACATATGTGTACTCATCCATACACTCTCCAGCTCAATCTTGTTCTTTTCTTTCTCAAATTGACTATTTCACTTCTCGTTTTAGTAATGTGAGAAGCCAGAGACTGAATATCTACTAGAAACCTTTCCAATCACACCAAACATACATAACTGTTATATTTTGTATAACGAAAGGAGAAAAATAGAGATGTGATAAAGTAGGTCAATATATTAATTCGAAAGAATTCAAAATCCTGACCCTTTAATCCAGAGACAGAACAGAGCCAAAGGAATGATTAATTAACTTAAAGGTCAAATATTTAAAATGTTTTCTAGATTACTGATTCACTAAAATTAACTCCAATTTCCAATCAATTGAAACAAATATTACCAAACAATATAATTTTCAATAAAAAATATGGTAGCAGTCTACTCAATAATAACCATTAAAAAGAGTTAGGTCAACAGTATTATAAAGCAGTGAAGCTGAAATTTCTTTGGCGATGCCAAAAATACATATTTCATTTTCCCTAAATACACAAGTTGAACTATTTTCATCCATAAAAAGATGGAACCGCATTGTTAAAAATAACAGGCCAAGCTAGAATATCCTCAGAAGAAAACACGTCCAGAGAAACTTTTCAAGAGTAAAATGTCAAAGTCTAAGAAAAGTTCATGAAGAATATGAGAGTATTTTCATAAGTTTTTTTTAGATCCAATAAAGGTCATAGCCCAGATTCTTCTTCATTAATTGTTTAACAAAAAAATACATTGAAGACCTACTATGCGAATAGGGTTATATTCATGTCAGGGTGAGCATGTGGTAGGATGAGCAATGAATAAATCAAAGAAAGAGAAAGTTTAAAAGATAAAGATTAAACGAGAGGAGAGTGAAGGAATTAAAGACTAAATGATCGAGACGGATTCCTGTCACAACCATAAAAAAACCTCCATGACTTTTGACATGAACTCGTCCTAAAGGGCTTATCCCAGGACCCAAACCCTCCAAAGACATCTAAGAAATAGTTATTCAACAGCAAAGGACACAAAAAGAGCATCAGGGCTCCTGAGATGCTGAGGATCCCCAGTTTTAGAGATTCCCAATGTTACTGCTAATCTTCCCAGCTGTAAAAGAACTTTAGCATCATCACAAGTAGAGATTCCTAGAGGGAAACACCCCTCAAAGCCCTAGCTGAGTTCTTCCAATGAGCGAGTGCACGCTAACGAATAATGTCACCTTGTCATGGACATTTATCTAACAATGATTCACTCTGCATTCTCACCACAATCCTTTTATCACTGTGCGGCTGCCGCCCTGCGCCATGGCACAGATCTGTGGCCTGAGATGACCAACAGGTGCCAGGCTTCTCCACCAGTAAAACCACGAAAGCGACGAAAGGACCTATGCTTGCAAATCCCCACCTGCATCCTTAGGTGTAAGTGATGCAAAACACTCAGGAATACCTGGTGAAAATCCTCTAACATGATTATATTGTTTTCTTAGAGCTCTGAAAGGAGAATAATGGTATAATGGAAAGTGTACTAAATTTAAAATTAAAAAATGACCCCATCTAATCTTCACTATAAAATCGAGGCAAGTCATTTAACCTTCCAAGGCCTCAGTTTCCTTGCCTATAAACTCAGGATAATAACAAACCCTCTTCCGAGAGTCCCTGTGATGATAAAGAAGATTAATTTCTAAAATGCTGCGTAGTTTCCAAAGCAATTTTCTGGGCATAGCCATGGAGATGTCTCTGAGGAGTGGGCAAAAGGGCAAATACTCAAGTAGTTATTAGAATAATTCTCCATATTAGCAGCTGTCTCAAATCCACAGTTTTCACACCAGAGGGAAATAGCAGATCTGAATTATAAACTACTTATGGAGGAAAGAAAATGTGCACCTCTTTCTCGGTCCTTCGTTAGCTTTGGTATGTGAGCAGGTACCAAGGTTATCTTAAGAACAGGGCTAGCCTAGAACAAAGACAATTAAAGCTTCATTTAAAATCAGGAGGATGGCCTATCAACTCTACTTTGCACCCTGTAGATGCTAAAGAATATGCTAATTACTTAACATGCTACAGTTATTATAGACACTAGATAGCCTGCCAATTTGTCAGCAGATTGCTGCCTAATGAGCAGTTAATTTGTCCTTGGAAGAGCCAGGCAAAATGAGCTGAAAGTTTCCTTCAAAAAATATCTTTCGTTTTTGGTCTCCTAATCCAGAAAACTTTGTGTTGTTGTTTTAAGAGCTACCTCTCAGTTACTGCAGTTCTTTGAAGCACACATGCAAAACCAAGACTGGGGAAAAGTTCTGGGTATAACCACATGGACAAGGTCATGGGCATGGTGGGGAGTGGTGTGGAACCCGTCACAGGCTCAGGGATTTCAGGTGTGACCGGGCCACTCACTGGCTGTGTGTCACTCACGGGTGGGGGGTTAGTCCACCTCTACGCCTCCGTGGTGGCGTCTTTAAAATGTCATCCTCAGGGCCCGCTTCCCTGGCTTCTATGAACTACAGGAATGAGTCTGGAATGTTCTATCTCAGAGGGGGAAGTGACACATCCCACGTGCTCATTACCTGTTAACTCCTATTATTAAAATGATCAAAAAGCTAATAAACTTGGCAAGAGCCAAGTCTATCAAATGTCTATTAATAATTGTTTTTGTTCCATGAGCTGAGATGTTTTTAAGGGGAGCTGAGGACATTAAGACTGGTCCTTACATGAGGAGGCAATCGATGCCCTAATTCCCATCCTCCTAATATGGTATCTTCTTCTCTCTCCTTATTCTAACTCCATCCCCAGTCTCAGCCCTGTTCTTCCTCCTCCTGGGGTGTGAGCTACCTCTGACAAGTGGAACTTGTCAGACCTGGCCTCCGCCTTAGACTTAACTCAGATGCTCCTACAATTTGACTCAAGTACTCAACTGAGTCCAAAGGTTCAACTGCACCTATAAGCAGCCTTGCCTGACTTCTCCATCTTGCGAAAAAGTGGGTTCCTTGCAGCCAGAAGGTCAATCCAACGTTTAAGAAAAATTTCTGAAACTTTTCTCTAGAACTTTAGATTCTCTTTCCACCGCTACATCTGCTTGGAAGAAGAAAAACAAAAATGCAGCATGGGAATTTACCACAGAAAGGGTAGCAAACAAAAAATATTTCAATAACATTTCTACACATTGCTCGGGCTTCTAAAGTCACGATGACAAGTCCATGCAGCATTAACAACTGGTTTTCACTTTGGTACTGGTTTAGGACTTAGGGATGATAGAGGGGGCGCATCTAATGCACGACCTAATACAGATTTGCGGCTCCAGACACGGTCCTCACTTCTCCCATCACGGATTGGGGAAAACGATGGCCATATGTTTGTTTATGGTTCATTACTGAGACAATGCAGAGATGGCTAATTATTCATGTCAGAAGTTGCACAGTTGTACATCTTTGGGTTTTAACCAGCACATTTGAAAGTGTCTCCCCACGGTGTGGCAGGCTTGGGAAGGGCCCAGGCTGGTCAGGTTAGTTCTGTCCCTCCTCTGAGGCCTCCCCAGGTCCTCACTTATAAATCTCACAGGATTCACTTCCTATGACACAAACCAGATGAAAAGCAGAACATAAAGATGATCAGGAACAATTAGGAAAAGTCTCTTAACAAAATATTTCGTTTTCCCAAAAGGTATAAGCTCTTCTTCCTCCAATTCACCTGCTTTGTTACAGTTCTTTTGGAGAACACTAGCATCCTTAGATATTTTGGGAACTGCAGACACTGTCCAGAAGTGTCACTCTTTAGGCCACTCTGTTCTTACGTGCACTTCCAATCTTTGTCACTCTCGTCCACACTTAGCACACTGCAGAAGTGGGCTCCTCCTGGGAGCATCTACTTGCCTCGCTCTGAGGTCACTGGCTTCCTTGCTTCGCTGTTCAGACACGGAACTTACAGAGCAAGTCCTATTCGACCTAGAGATTTCAGGCAGAGACCACAAGGAAGAAGAAGTCCAAGCTTCTAGAACCAGCACAGAAAAACAAGGCTACATTCTGGGGAAGTTCAGCTGCTGTGGACTTTGTCACCACATGGGACCTGCCACTGCTCTGAGCAGGATGCTAGCCCTGCATGCTTGCCGTCAATTTGTATCTTCCAATCAGATAACACTAACCAATAACAATTAAAAGTCTTAGGCGCAAAGTTGAAACAGTCAAGATTCTCGGCATAGGCACAACTGAGGGTCTTGCTTCAAGTTCAGTAGATCTACATGTTTTAGGATGATAATAAAAGTAACAGTAACACTACGCGTGGAATCTAAATCCATTATGCACTAAAAACGAGACAAGTCATTTTTCAAACCCAATTTTTGGTGCAGGTGGTTATATCCCGTAGAAGGCAGAGAAATAAATAAAATCAGTAGGTTTTCCAGTTAATATCTAAATTTATCTAGATAGACAAAAACACACAGAGGAGAATGAATCAACCCAAAGAAAGTGGGTGAGGGGAGTGCTTTTCACAATTCAAATGATAGAGATGTATTTGAGGGAGAAAAAAAGTAGCAATATGACTTGGAATGAAACAATAACCCTTTATCAAACATAACAATTGCTGGGGAACTTGGTGTAGGGGCCTATAGCAGACCCCTCACTGAATGCAGAAATCTCTGCAACACCCTGTACTGTGCTCATGGCCCTCCCTCCGGCTTCCTCACCGGGTAGCCTGTCTCACGAGAACAGCTCTCATCACCAATACATCTTCCTCAGGCAGAGCCAAATCTACCTGCTAGTAACTTACACACATTGGTCTTGGAGCAGCTCTCCGAAATCCAATTTTCAACATGTCATTTTTAATGTATTAAGTTTCTAAACTTCATTTATCCCTTCTTCATTACTCGAAGAACTTATTCACTCTAGATTTTATTCATAACGCGTCCTATATTTTAATGCATCCCTTAAGATACATGCTATCTAGAAGTTACCACTAGCCAAACAGTCAAGCCAAGTTGGAGTTCAAGCAGCTTTCAGAGATCCCAGCCTATAAGGGTTAAGGGCAAAAATGATTATTAATTACTCAAAGTCAACCCAGAATTCATGTTGTTTCGAAGGGACAGAGGAAGTTAACATAAAGTTTTTGTGAGTTGATTCTCGAGGGGGAAGAAAAGTTACCTCTCTTCTTCCTCATCTTAAATGTGCAAAAAGATCCCCCAAATCTCTATAAACATCTTATTGTCAGACCAGAGATGATATCGTTAACTGCATGAATGCTTTGATTTGAACCGAACAGTAGAATGAGTATCATTTGTCTTCTGATTTTTATCAGAATGAAATTATTTACTGGAGGCAAAAGATGAAAACATACTGCCAGCAAAAACTACAGAGACCTTTGGCAGCATCTTTACACATCCAGCCACATCAGCCGTTCTCAGCATGCCCTAGGCTCCACACCCCTCCCCGAGTCACAAAATAGCTGATCTAATCGGACAAAAGGTATTTGAGGAGAACTCTAAGCAAAAAGTATGCCCAGTGGCCAGACTAACTTTGTTCTATTGTAGCTGCCCGTTTACAGAAGACTGAAGCGTTACCTTTGCATAATTTATGTCCTCCGGCTTAAAGAGTTATCACTTCTGTATAACACAGGGGTTCCCAGTGACAGCCAACATGCTCCCTGCTCCCAAGGGGACTACTCTAAAACTGCAACACCCTCTTCCTCCCCAGAATCCTAATCTGACAAATTTCTTTCTTTAGAGATCTTAGCCCCTTGGGCTGTATCACACGGTTTACTGAGTTATCCTGAGTGCGTGTGCACACGCATGTTAATCATTCCGCTTTCCTTCCCTACACACACACACACACACACACACACACACACACACACACACACACAAGAAGAGTGACAAGGACAGAATCTTTTTTCTTTTGACCAACATTTCCCAGGAATCTAGAAGGCTTTTCAGCACGTAGTAGGAAATAAGTCCACATATATTGGCTGAATAATGAATAAAGGACTCGGTGTGGACCGACTCGGCCCTGAGTCCCAATTCCCCCTACACCAGCTGTAGGACCTATTTTTCCTGTAAAACAGGAGCCTGAGGAGAACCTGTCACTTAGGATCCTTGTGAGGATTAAGTGAGTCCGTGTGTGTCAAGGGCTAGAACCAGGCCGGCTTACAGTTAGCTGACATCATCATTATTAAATTTCAAGTTATGTCCCTCCAGGTGGTGATGGATATGTGATGATTTATGAGGTCGCAGGCAACTGGCTCTCCTCACATCTGACAGCGCAGAACTGAGATGGTGAACAGGGACTTGTGGCTCGTGATGGAGCAGCAGAGCCACCAAGGGTTAATCCCCATCACTGACTGTGGCCTCATCACTCCAACCTGATGGCACGCATGGTTTTTGCAAAGGAGCTGTTAACAGTGTAAGTATTTCTGCCTTAGACCTGCTGGAGTAGAATAAACATGACAATGAAACCACTGAGTAATCGAGGGTGAGACTCAGAAACCTTAAAAGGCAGGGAAGGCAGAGCCTCTCTTCCTACTCAACAGAGGGGTTTGTTTATTTGGCTTTACTGGAGCCCAAGCGAATGGTTCTTCCGATGGCTTCGAATAACCACAACTCACTCTCCAGATTTCTACACAGGGGCTGAAACTCACACCTTGGGAAATAAGATAAAGACTGAAAACAGCCTTCTCCTGAAGAATTTACCAGAGCGTTACTCATCATCATTTAGACATTCGCTTATGTTTCTTAGAAAGGTAAGGATCGGCCACGGTACGGTGACTTTTTCCTAGAGCAAAACCCAAGTCAGCGGAATGGCTGCAAATTAAATCGTTAACCGCGTTGGAAACACTTATTAGTTGACACAGACCTTTAATCTAGGGGGAAAAAACGCAAGGACTTCAGGACTGAGTTAGGAGAGGAGATGGAAATGAGTGAGGAAGACAGAGATGAGGGACAAACAAGATGACAAAGGGGCGAAGGGCATTGACTGACCTCATAGCCATCAGTCTTAACTTCCCTGTTGATGACAACGTGTCTCCACCAGACTAGTCTCCTCCCTTAAGTGGTCCCCCAAGAGCAAAACAAACTGAATGACTCCCATGCTCAAGGATTAGATGATGACAAATCATGCCAACAGGACTTTTTATCCTCACTCTAGAGTAGAAAGACCCCACGATTTCAGGGAATGGCACAAGGTCACAGTAGCTAAGCTGAAGCTGGAATCAGATTTCCAGACTCCCGAGTCAATGCGCCAAACCCCAGTGCACACGTGATAAAAGATTCAGCTGTTCCAGGAGGAACCCAATCTACACTTTGACAAGCTCCCAGGTGGGCAAAGGCTGCTGGTCCCCGATTACCCAGAGCAGCCAGTCTCTGCCCTGTGTCACCTGCTCAGGTTAAGTCTGGGGAAATAATTTTGTTAGTTTTAATTAAATTTAAAAAGGTGTTTTCCAAGAGCAAGCAAAAGTGAGATTCCATAGGAAATACTGAAGTTTTAAACATTCTAAAAACTCAACACTATTTGTAAAATTTAAGGGGCGTGACAGTCATGGTAGTGTCAACTGTAAAATATACTTAAGTAGCAGATTGTTAAAGCATACATGAACACCTGCGTTTCAGAGTCGAGACGTCTCTCACTGCGGTCTATGGGTATGCTTTTATTTATAATTTCCTCATTCTGTTTGAAATAGGCCACACCTAAAACGCACTAAACCTGTTAAAACGGTCTTAATTCTCAGTCTCCTTTGATAATCGAGATACTATGCCAAGGGGTTGCCTTCACTTTTTCTTTTTTTTTTTTTTGGAACTCTGACATTTTCAATAATGTCACTGACATGGCACTGACATGTCAAATTCCAACAGGTATATCTGCACAGATGTCCCTTCCAATAACTCAAAGTTGAGCATACCACTGACACGTCTCATAACCCAATTTAGGAGCGAGCCACTCCGAGAGGCAGATTTTTTTTTTTAAGTTCCTGCTACTGCTATTTCTCTCTTTTTGCCTCGCCTATCAGAGGAATCTCCGCAAAGAAGTTGATGTAAAGAAAACACAATGTGTCGGCTCCAGCCCAAACTCCGTCAACCTCCCAACGCTTCCTATTGGTCCCCTTGAATCAGCTGAGCCCAAGAGGGGTTTTTTTTTTTTTCCCTATAAAACGTCCACAGTGTCTCTAAATCTGATCCCCGCAAAAATTCCCTTCGGCTGAAGTGAAAATGCAGAGGTAGCATTTACGGATAACAGCTGGAGAACATTAGCTCTCTGTCTCTCCTTCTCTCTCCCAAGGGCTGAAAGCTCTGCTGTTCAGACAGGAAGTCGTCACACACCACACACTGTACAATACGAGAACTCGGGGGACAGGGGAACAAGTTGCCGAGGATTAGGGGGAGTGTGGAGGGGTTTTGTTCAAGAAAACAGAGCAGCGACTCTGTGTCCCTCTGGGGTGTCCTTACCCCCCCGCCCTGGGGTGTCCAGGTAACATGACGGACTCACATCCAGAGCTGACGGGCACACACTGCATTTCCTGGAAGCTTTTTAACAACTCAGAGGAAGAAGGCTTCATCTTCCGTTTTTCCACAATTTTTTAAGACACGAACTCCAAGAAGTTTTGGGGGGTGGCCAAGATTCTCTAATAATCTCTTTTGGCACACTTTCCCATTTGCTATCTAAAGAGACAACCTTTTAACTTTCTTTAAAAAAATTGAAATTGTCAAAAAAAAAAAAAGGAAAAATACGTATGTCGCATAAATGCAGAATTCAAGCTATGATGACCTGGGAGAGGGTGACTTAAACAAAAGAGTCTGGTGGATATGGTTTTTTTTAGGATCGGTTTCTGCTGTAATTTTACAAAGCTGCTGAAAACGAACGCAGCCGCAAACACGAGGAGAGACGGCCACACGCTGTGGCCGAGGCTCCACGTTTTGAGTAGGATGATGGGAGTTTCCCAAACACCACATGCTCAATAGCAGTTCTGCATTCCGACCCGTCTGCAGGCGCTGGACCCCATTGTAACCGCCTGTCCTCTGGGGGCGGGCTGTAAAAACCCACTCGTCTCTTCCACGCCCCTCCGGCCGAGTTCACGAAAGACCAACCTTCCCTTAACTTTTGAACTGCGAAAATGCCTTTGCCATAGGCATTATCAGGGGCATGCTGTTCATCAGCGGGGTGACAACGCTACGGTTTTATGCAAAGAGGGGGAGGAGGGGCGAGGGGAAGCCAACCCACACATCCATCATCGTTTTAGGAGTAGGTGGAGTTTAAAGTTTCTCCAACTTCCAAGTTCTCAGTTGACAGGCAATATTTCTGTGCAGTTCCCAACCCCAAGGAACAGATGGTCCTTTGCCCGTCTTGAGCCCCAAGTGAGGCCGGACAAAGCCCCCCCACCCGCCACCCCTCACCGCACAAGGCCCATAGGTGACCAGCTTCATGAAGCTGTCAGCCCGGAGGCAGGGAGCAGAGTATGGAGACTTAACTACTTCTTCTAGAAGTTTTCCTGCTACAGGGAAGTCCAGGGGACTGGAGCACAAAGGCCTGAGAAAGTTCGACTGAGTTAACTTTGACAAACGTCTTCTGCCATGTGCCAACCCATCACCCTAAACCCCAAATGCCCAGGGGAGGGAAGCTGAGGCACACGCGTTCAGAAACACGGCAGCAAGGTAACCTGAGCCGTCCCAGCGACAACCTGGGACGTTGTTGAAAGGGACCCCCCCACGGCGGGAGAGCATCCTCGGGGCGCCTGAGCACCCAGCGCCAGAAGGGAAGGAAGGTGACGGCGCCGACAGGGTGTCGGATGGGTGTGCGCCAAAGGCCGTGGGCGAGAACCTGGCTTCCCAGACCCAGGGCGCGGGGAAGGGGCGGGGTGGGTGGGTGTGTAGGGGGGGCGGGGGGCGGCGGCCCACTCACCCTCACTGCCGTACTGTTTGCCATTGTTCGCGCCCATCCTGCCGCCGTCATGCCCGCCGTCTCCCGGGGCACTCCATCGCGGGGGCGCACTGCCTGCCGCGCGCCGGGACCGTCAGCGGCGCACGGCCCGCGCTCCGGGGCCGCGGTCCTGCCGCGAGCGGCCCCCGCTCGCCGGTGGGGGCGGGCACTCCGTCCTCTCCGGGCACCCCCGAGGGCGTCGGGTGCGGCCAGGCGGGGCTGGAGGGTGCGGGTGCGGGTTGGGGGTGGAGGTCGCCGCCGCTCTCAGAATCCGCGTCCCGGGCCGGCGGGCGCCGCGCGGCGCAGAGCCCGCGCCCCGGGGCCGCCCAGAGGCTCGCCGCGCCGCCGCCGCGGGGTCCCCATCCGCCCGCCCCGCTCCCCCTGCGCCGCGCGCCCGGGCCCCCCGGCGGGGCCGCGTCCCCGCTGCGCGCCCGCGGCTGCCCCGGGGAGGGCGCGGCGGCCACTTGTTGCGGGTGCCCCGGAGCCAGCAGAGAGAGAGAGAGAGAGAGACGCGCGGCCCGGCGGTGCTGCGCGCCCGCGGGCCGGACTTTTGTTAGCGCCAGGCGCCTCCTCTCGCCGCCCAGCGTCAATCACAGCTGGAGCCCCGGGGAGGAAGGCCGGCCCGGAGATGCGCGGCCTTTTAAAGGGGCAGCGCGCCTTTTCGGGGCTCTGGCTCGCGGCCCCCAGCCTCCACGCAGGCCTTCGCGCCACCCGCGAGCCGCTCCGAGCGCCAGAACGTGCTCTTGGCTCGTGGTGACCATTGTTCTTTTATAGGTCTGGCCCCCAGTTTGTAAGACGAGCTTCCAGGCGTCGTTTGAAATCCCTTGATTTCGCCTGCAACTATGGCCTGTTTTGGGGGGGAGGGGGGGTGCATTTAAAATAAACATGCCTTCGAGTCCGATGATGTCTGACTGTTTCAGGTATATACGCTGTCACTCTCCTGTGGCTCCCACACTTGGGGACTGAGGCCAGGGAATGGAGGAGAGAGGGAGAGAAAACTTGAGGGAAATTTAGCAGGGAGTCTCTGGAGAGCCAAAGACACTCCCCGCCCGTGCGGGAGGTGTCCTGCCTCAGAACTTGTAAGGGCATCCGAGCCAGGAAGTGTGTTTTCTCCGGGTTCTATGATTCTTGTTCTTGTGGTCGGTGTTATCCTTTGTTGAATACATTACAACCTCTTTTGGAGATTTATATGGCACTTCTAGAGCCTTAAAGTGGCCCTTTGATGTTCCCTTCCGTGAAAATACCTAGAATTTTGTAACATGGCATCTTAGTGAAAATGTGGACATTCCCAGGGCAAATTTCTTTTTAGGGAGGCAAGCACACAGGGCAGTGTCTCCTTATAGGTGTTAGATGTTAGTTAGATAGATAGATAGATAGATAGATAGATAGATAGATAGATAGATAGATATAGATAGATGATAGATAGATAGATAGATAGATAGATAGATAGATAGATAGATAGATGATATAGACAGATACTTATATGAACATATATAATATATAAGCATATATGATACCTGCATAGAGAACCAGGATTTTTGTAATGACCTGTTTCTTAAAAAGCTTGCAGTCGTATGCAGAGATTGTTATGGTTTGATTTCCTATAGGAATCATTTCCTATGATTTCCTATTTGGGTGATTTCCTTTAATTTGATACAATCTTCTTTCTTAAAGATAAGATACAACATTAGGTTTCAAAAATTTTAAAACTAGGCTTATTGTGCTGGAGAGATCATTAATTGGAAAGAAAAATCATAAATTCATCTATTTCCAAGGACAGGATTGAACAGTTTTGTGTTGTACGGATGATTTTTCAACTGTCCCAGTCCAATGAGATTAAGGACTGGATTTTAATTCATTCTTTTATATCTAGAATCTAGCACACTGCCTCGCATCCTATGTGCTTCCTGTGTCTGTTGAGTTAAATTGAAAACGTGTGGCATGGGCCCTACCTCGGAGATACGGGTGTCAAAACCAAGGAAGAGTAAAATAGGTTTTCAGAGATTCCACCTGAAAGTATAAACCCAGTCCAGCAATGAACTGACATCTATTTCATCTTCTTCCAAACTAGGCTTCCGCTCACTTACCTGGTTCTTGTGATTTTCCACCACCCTTTAAGGAATCGCCCTAGATCTGACCATTGTGGAGGCTTAGCTGAAGCTCAGTCACGTGATGGAACCATAAAGTGATGGAACAATGGAGCGCATCTCAACATCTGGTGCAGAGATGACGATGTGCTCCTTTATATGCTGCTCTCTCCCTGATGCTCTCAGTCCCTCTTCTGAGGTCTACAAATTAGGAAACTGACACGAGAAGAAGCTGAGGCTCAAACAGTTTAAATATCAAGAGTCACCCAGGTGGACTCAGGTTCTCAGGGGCTGTCCTCTCCACTCCACGGCCTCTCTTGATCTGGCCATTATTTATCTTGGAGTCACCGCTCCCTTTTGGGATTGAGTCACCTTCCAGGGTCTCTAATATCAAAGCAGAGCTAATAGTGAAAAGTAAATTGTAGTGATGAAATACATTGATCTCCTTTGAAATTAAAGTCTCTACATAGTTTCAAAGCTCTATTGCCTGGCATCAAGAGAGATAATGATAATACAGTATAAGAAATTCCAGTTTAAAACAAAACAGAAAAAAACCTCTTGACTTTCAACATCCTTTTGATTATAAAATATAAATGCATGTTGTCACTATCACTGTAAAAGCTTGGGAGAAAAACATAATTGAGCAAAAAGGAGAAAAGCACTATTCTTGCTAAAAACAAAGGTATATTCACAGGTGTATATGTTTTAACTTTTAATTTAAGATATTGTACAAATAGATTATTTTAACTAAAAGTTCCAGTCTTTTTACCCAGCATCTAAACCAAACCCTATAATTTTTAATACAGGATTGAAAGCTTTTTGAGACAAGGATAGTGTGTTTTTCATCAATGTGTTCCCAATATCTAGCACAATTCCTAACAGTCATCACTCCATAAATCCTTGCAGAATGGAAGACTGTTGAACAAAGATATAAAATGATTTGAATGTTAGTCTACTCTCTCTTTCTGCCTTTTAAAGAAGATATAATCACCAAAGGAATCAAAAAAATTAGTAAGCACTCTAACTCACCTAGAAACTGAATAATATGTGTTAGCGATTCCTATTTTTCTTTACCCAGTACCTTTTCCTCCTTGTTCTGGAAGCACCAGTTCCTGTCCTTTGGGAAATTGTTTCTCCCAAATTTTAATTGTAGGCTTCCTGTCAGAGCTTGTCAGTTGTGATCATGGTGGTCAGCTTCCTCACCAGGTGAGGGTCTACAATCAGGCTGACCTAATTAGACATTCACCTGCCCTGGCAGTAAGGGAGTAAGCATGTATCTCTCCCCTCCTGCTAGGCTGGTATCAGAGTTAGTGGAGAATCAGGACTTTCACGACCATCCAGGAGGCATAGAACCACCCCTACCTCAGAGTCAGTGGAGATCAAACGGGGACCCCATCACCTCCGATGTCCACAGAGGTTGAGTGGTGAACCTGGACTTCTACTTCGACCCGGCAGTGGTTTAACAGAAAGTTTAAATAAGACCCATAGTCACAATATAACATGAAAATATTCAGGTTTCAATGGAAAATTGCTCATAATGTCAAGAACCAAGATTTCAAACTGAGTGAAAAAAGACAATCAATAGATACCAAACCAAGACAACAGTGATGTTAGAATTATCAAAGATTTTAAAGCAGCCATGGAAAAAATACTTCATCGCACAATTATAAAAATGCTTATAATAAATGCAAACAGAAAGCCTTAGCAAAGAAATGAGAGAAGAACAACCAAATGAGAATTCCACAACTGCTGAATGTTATAACCAAAAGAGAAAAGCTCAATGGATGGACTGAACAGTGGATGGAAGAGACAGAGGAGAGAATCAGTGAATTAGAAGATAGGACAATAGATATTACCCCATCTGAATAACAAGGACAAAATAAACTCAAACAAACAAACAAATAAACAAATAATACAAATACTAAAAAATACAAAAAAAACTAAAACAAACAAACAAATGAATAAATAATAGCGCCTCAGGGACACATGGTACTATACTAAAAGATCTAAAATTTGTGTTATCAGAATCCTAGAAGGAGAAGAGAAAGCTGAAAAATTACTTGAAAGAAATAGTGGTTAACACTTTCCAAATTCTTGAAATGACAAAATAATAGAATGGAGGACAGATTTGTGGCTGAACATGTTAAGGTTGGTCCCGGAGGGAAGTGAGTGTGGTTATAAAAGGGGAACATGCAGGACTTACGTGGTGATGGACGTGTTCTCTGTCCTGACTGTATCGACATCGGTGTCCCGTTTGTGGTTCCTCCTGCAGTTGTATAAGATGTTATCACTGAGGGAAGCTGGGTCACGAATAAATGGGATCTCCCTTTGTTATTTCTTACAAGTGGAAGTGAATCACTGATATCTCGAATAGAAGTCTATTCGAGTAGAAACAGAAGTCTTTTTCTCACCGTAAGAACTGCTTCTGCATATTCTTTCTGTACTGTCATTTACAACACCTCCCACTTCATGCTCATGCATTTACCTGAGAGAGCAAAAGTCCTAATGAAGCCTGGTTCCTAGTGTTAGATTTCTATCTGGTTCTACTCAGCACTGAGTGATTTAGGCAAAGTTGCCTAAAATGGTCCATGCCCCAAACCTTGAAGTTTGGGTTACCAGAATTAACAGACTCCATTGATAAATAGAACAGCCAATTGCTAACTTAAATTGCCCATTTCCTTTGTCCTGTGTGAACCTAATGCAAAAAGAAAAACATAAAAGTAGAAAAATCTAAGTTTTAATTGATATGCACATTTTTGTGTCTATGGGTCAGTGACTCAGTGCCTTTTTAACTACTTTAATAAATATATCTATACTCTGAGTAGTATTGGGAATATGTTCTTTGTTGGCAATTTATTTTTAGAATAGTGAATTTAAAAGCCAGCTCAGGCTATCACACCTTAGTCCTCCTTTTTCTCTGAATGTAAAGCCACCAAGGTTCGTTAATCTGACGTGGCGCTGGTAATGGAGAGGCTGTCAGAACGGCCTTTAACAGAACCAGAATTCCAAGAACCAATGGGTGTGTCTCTTTTCCTCAACTACTCAGGGGAAGACGCCATTAAGCACAGAGTTCCCTGGTAATGCTGCAGACAAAGTGAACTCTCCCAGGAAACCATTTTGGGAAACATCCAAACCTTGGCTCCCTCATAAAAGCAAACAAACAGATGAAAAAAAAACGTAAAGTGATGATAAGAAATGCTGGTTTGTAAAAGGAAAAAAAAAATGAACCAAATCGTCTTATTCACATCTATGTTTACTTTTCCCCTCTTGAGCACACCTAATTGCCTTCCAAAATCTGAAACACCTGCTTAACTTCAGTTATTTTCATATGTCAGAATAGAGATTTGCATATTCTATTGCCACAATTAAGGTGGAAGATGGCAACTCAGTTCCAGAGTAGACCTGTAATGAGAGGTGTGTTATATAAAAGAGAAAAAATGTTTTTTAAATTAATATAGATTTATTATAGAAATATAAAGTTGTATTTACAACAAGAGAAATATTCGTATTGGATGCAATTATGCTGAGGCTCAAACAATGAAAGAATGGGCAAATGGAAATTTGGGGAAAAATATTTTGGAACAGAGGTAACAAAAAATATGAAATCTCTAAGATTGGAATGAGTTTGCTTATTCTAAGATCAGTGTATCTGTCAACTATTGCTATGATAATGCTATGTAACTAATCATCCCCCAAACTCAGTGTATTTTTTACATGTTCAGACAAGTCTTCAGGTCAATTGGGGCAACTTCAGTTCAGCCTTGTGGGTGAGCTGGGCTTTGTGCCAGAATTCAGGTCAAGTTCAGGTTTCCCCCATAAGACCCTCTGGAGCCCAGACCAAAGGGGCTGAGGCTACCTAGTTTGTGTTCTTGTCATGGTGGGTCACAGGGTTCAGAGAAGCCAAGACAAACCTAGCAAGCACATTTTTAATCTTCACAAGGCATTGCAAACAAAAGAAAGTCACATGGCCATGTCCAAGTCCAATGGATGAGGGAGCTGCTTGTCCCACTTTTGTGCCTTGCAATGTCACATGACAGAAGAAAGAAGTGAAGAAGTAAGAAAAATATATTCTAATCTATAAAAGTCAGTATGGACAGAATGTTCTGAATAAATAGGAACTTTATAAGTTTTCCAGAGAAGGAGCAAAAGCCAGCTTATGTAGGATTTCATAAGCATGATAATCATTTTGCCCTTTATTTTAGTTACAAGGCCAAAAAAAGGGGGAGATTTCAAGTGGGGAACTGACTTGAAATGGCTGTAGTGTGGGGAACTTGGAAACCCAAAGACCTGCTAAGAGGCCTTTTCCTTAGAGTAGGTGAGAGAAACATGACTTCAACTAGCACAATAGTAGAGAAGGTAAAAACAAACAAAAAAAGTCAGATTCAAGCTGTTTTTGGAGGCAGAGTCAACAAAACTCACTTGATCGTGTGTTTTATGAGAAAAGATAAAAAAGAAAGATGGCATCTAGGTTTTCGTTTGAGCAAGAGGGCTGAGGGCGGTTGGGGAAGATGGAGAAAAAGTACTTGAGGTTGTTTGAAGGCAGGTTTTGGTGTCCAGAAACTTGCTTTGGACACATTAAACTTGAAAGAGCAATTGGGCACACAAAGGACATGGCAGGCTGTGGTAGAGTGAGTGAGTCTGGTGTAGGGAGAGAGATCAGCACTGGATATAGCTGCCTGGGAGGCTTTATCACGTAGTCAGGATTGAATGCCATGGAGAGAGATGAGGAGAATCAGGAATAAATGCAACTCTTGTAGGAAGCTAAGAGTAGACCCTGAATATATGTCAACATCCAACCATCTTGCAGAGGAAAAGTAACAGGCAAAGGATTTTGAGAGGGAGCGGATAACGAAGTGGATGAAAATACAGGGGTGTGTGGTGTTAGGAAAGGGAAAAGGTAAATTGGGGGGCGGGCAAAGGAAATATACTCACTGGATCCATTTCTCTGGAATGGTAGCGGAAAAGGCTGGATCATACTGTGGAGCAAGAGGAAGGGTTTTTGTCCATTTATTTGGGTGACTTTCATTGGTTGATAGTTGTATATTGATGAGACTAATCCAGTAAGAATACATAATGAGGCAGAAACAAAATCCTTGAGTTGAGGAGAAGGATTGGACCACCAGCATAAAAGAAGTGGCTGGCCTTGCTAGGAACAGGAATAGAATAGCTGGTCTCTCAAAAGAGAGTAAAGGTGGGCTCTGGAATCCTATGCAGGTAAGCCATTGGATTTCAGGCTCTGGGGAGGTAGGTTGTGCTGGTCTAACTACTTCCATACACCAGCACCTACAAGTGGAGAGGGCATCACTGGATATACCTATGCGAGAGGCCTCTACATATAGACGGTACGGCACTCTGCTGGGCAGCGAGGCGCATGGCCTGAAGAGCGTAGTAACCATCACTGCCTGGTACTCACGTTGTCCCACTCCACCCAGGTAGGCTGCCCGTATGCTGGCCCAGCAAGAAGGATGGTCAAAAGAACTGCAGCAGGGATGGAGTCTCAGGGCACAGCTGCTGCCGGGACAGCCTGTAGAAGTCTTGGCCGATGGCTCAGCTTCCTGTTATTAGCTCCTCCTCTGCTCTCTGGTCAAAGCCATTACCATCCTGCATCAAGATGGTTGCTGTGACCTCCCTACCACACTCTCTGCTTCTCCCTTTCAGTATTCTTTTTTTTTTTTTTTTCAGAATATATTTCTCGAAAATGTCAGCCAGAATGGTCCTATTTTTTTTTTTTTAAACAAGTTAGGCCATGTTTCTCCCCTGCCTTAAGCTCTCCTATGTTTTCTTAGCTCATTCAGAGTCTGTAGCATTGCCACATCTGATATCTGAGATGGACTTTTATCTGCTTTGTTCCCAGACTCTCAACTTGCATTCTTGACTTTGCTCTCTAGCCTCAGACTCTGCATGTCCTACTCCCCCAGACCCAGGGCACCTGCTGGGCCCCGCCCACACCGAACCTCCTATGACTTAGTCCCCTCCTTGTCTGGAGCCACTTTCTTCCTTTGCGCATTTTCTGACTTTGAAAACTTTTACTGATTATTTTTAGCCCCTGTGATTTGGATCGGAGGCGGGTGTGTCATCCCCAGTCTTAACTACGCTTCTGACTTTGTCTTGACCTTCTGCCTAGTAAAGTTTCTGCTTTACTTCTTGCTCTGACATATCTGAGGTTATACTTGAGGAGAGAAAGATCTGTATTCTCAGAAACAAACAACCAAAAGAGGGTGGTTTTGTTTATTGGATCACCTGTCACATCCTCTACAGACCTGCAAACTGCAGGGGGACACTGCTTCATGGACCCTCATCACATCAACAAGTTTGAAAAGGGCAAGAAATTTCTCGGATCTCCTTACATTGTAAAGCATTTGGGGTTCCAATGAGTTGAAAATTACTGCCTTTTTCTTCCAGTCCTCCACAAATTTGTTCCCAGGCTCTAGGCTTTATTGTCCTGCCCAGTCACCTGTGCATCTATCACCCAGATTGATACTTGTCAATCACCAAATCAGTTGTTTAGCACATATGTGATCATTTACAAATCCTGAACCTAACAGTTTAATGATTGTATTTGGTCCCTTTGCTGAGAAGCGCTGAAGCTTTTGGCAGTTTGCCCACATAAATCCTTTAGTTAAGTATTTTGGATAACATAGACAGGACAAGTTTGATTAAATATCTCTGAATACCTTCAAATACTCCCCAGTCCGGAAAAGCAAGGGCTCTCACTGTTTTTAAAATGAAAATGTGTTTCCACTGTCACATCACTCCTGTTCCCACCCATCTCACCAACATTTGTTGTTATTTTCTAATATTCAACACACTGAACATTTGTGTTCTATAAACAAAATTTTAAAGGTCCAGTGAAAGTTTCTGTGTCCCTGGCTCCCATGCAGCAGTGAGCTTTGTGATTTTGCAAGACTGTGAAATAACAACAGAGTAATTCGGATGAACTAACCAGCTTGTTAAAAAGAGATACTATGTGCATTTTCTTTGGGAAGTGGGTGTTTCTAAGTTTTACTCTTTTCTATGATGTAAAAAGATTTTGTTTTGTTTTATTTCCTCCTATCCTTTCTGATGAACCCATAATATGAAGAACAAGGACAAGGCACTTAGGAGGGATTTGGGGATAAAGAGGAATCAGTATATTGAAAAAGACCTCTGTGGGTTCCATTTCCCTCTATTAATACTGTTTAGATTAATAAACAGTGTGGATCACAACCAAAGGACAGCTCTCTTTTCCTGCTTCATTTCTACCCCATACATGCACTCCAAAACGTATGCTTTTCTTTATTTGAAGATTCTCTACGTATCTTTCAAAAAATAGCTCTAATATTTTCTTCATGTTGAGGGTATGAGAAAACATCCTCCATCCCTCTCCCATCTAGCCATTTATTTTTCTGTTCACACTGTGTTTTCCATGGGTCATTATTTATTAATTTTTTTGGTTGTTTATATATATTTCTTCTGGACTCAAGAAAGAGATTCTCAAGGACAAAGACCATGTTTTTTCTTTGATAGTCTGTGCATTATATTCAGTATATAATAGATAATGAACAAATTGATGACGAACTGAGTCAATGAGATAGATATTTTTTAAACTAATGGACAGGAGAAGAAATAAAATTTATAAAGGAGAAAATAGATATCTAGATATCTAAAGCAATTGACTTTGAAATGAAGGGGAAATGTTATACTAGTTCTATCCTCTCCTGATATGTGAGTATTTACTTCCCTAACTTGTACAACATCCACATTATAACCCTTTCTTGAGAAGACCCTACCTCAGAATGGCCTTGATTTTCATCTAGACCAGTGAAAGGAATCATGAGCACAGGCCAACAGAGAATATACATGGGATCATTGTTTTTATTCTCAGTGAGAAAAGCAAACTTGGGAACCAACAAAGAAACTCTTAGCATCAAAAAGTGGAACTGAAGCAAGCTCTCGTGGTAGGACAACTCTAGTGTCACCGTAAGGAAGAGGGGCAGCTGTAATTCAAGAAGGCGGGAGATGGAATCACAGGCGAACATCAACATAATGACTTGACAGCAGCACATCTGCACTTTGGTGCTGGCTTTCAATCATAGGTGAGAAATGCAACCTTCTCCCCTAGAAAATTAGAACCCACGTATGGTTCAATGAGCATCATCTAAAGAACAACTTGAAGACAGTGGGGCTAGCACAGGGAATCTGGAGCACACTAGGAGGGATATGAGCCTTATTGGGTTCTAGGGGAAGAGTGATGATAGAACCACATTTTCCTAAGGCCTTTCTCCAGACCCAAATCCAGCAATGTGTTCCGTGAATAAGGGTTCCTCACACAAATAGCAAAGCAAACGCTGCCCAGCATGGCTTCTGCTTGGTACACAGTAGCCTTGAATGTCTTCAAGTAATTTCTCATGATCAGGGAATAAAACATGAAAAGGAAATATATCTAACCCCAACAAGACTGTTGATTCTCCAGCCGAGCAAGGAGGGTCTTCATTGCTTGTGATGTCCCCAACCCCAGTCTGCACTGACCCCAAGGCATCCAGTGTTCTCTCCAAAATGACTTTCCTCACTCCTCAGGAGACACCAATCTGCTACCTTCTCCAATGAAAAGTACTTCCTTTCTGAACCCACTGACTCAGGCAATGACGATAACCTCAAAGTGGCCTCTTGGTGAGTAGCTAGAACGTACCCTGCTTCTTATCTCAATGAATCGTACCCAAACATTTCCCAAGGTGAATCTCGTGGGATGTTAACTGACGTTTGAGTGGGGAGAAAGGATATCTGTGGTTAAACGTTCTTGGGTAAACACTGGGTTGGAGAGAATTTTGTTCTTCAGGGTTTCACAGCGTTATGTGTGCATGGTCATTTTCCAAGTACCAGCCTCCTCCTCCTCCTCCTTTTCCTCCTCCTCCTCCTCCTTCTCCTCCTCCTCCTTCTCCTCCTCCTCCTCTTCCTCCTCCTCCTCCTCCTCAACACTGCCCCTGACTTTTATAGGTTTCAACCAAACAGCAACTAAATTAAAAAGTAAAACAGACATCACTCAAATGTTATCTATGAACCCCAAAGACCTCCCTGATTTAGTTAATCAGAAATTCACTTAAGAACATCCACCAAGATGCAAACTCACCATCCACTAGCAAGTTACGACAACCAACCTGAAGCTAAACCCCAACAGCTAGGGATGGAAGGTATGGAAAGTAACAAACAGTTTAATATAGGTAAGCCACCGTGGAAAATGTTTTCAGAGCTACCCGTCACCTTTTCCCATTTCTAGGCCAGCAGCAGGATTACCTCCCAGAGGCACTGCCATATTCCCCATAAAACATTAAAAAGCTGCCAAGCTTTGACAACTTTGAAACCAAAGTTCTTGAGAATCCAGTTGTTTAGGGGCCCTTATCTTTTTTCTTATCAGGCAGGCTGAGAATTCAGAATGTTTGGTCTTCTGGAGCAGGAAATACCAGCAGCTCTTCCTTGTCCTTATTCATCTTTTTCTCCCCCAATACTTTCCTCTAAAGTATTTACACTCTGCAGCTCTTGAGAAGAATTTGAATCAGCTTATACAGGCATTTTACTAACTCATTTACAGGACATTGCTGTTAGGGGAAACTTAGAAAGGCAAACTTGTTAAGATTAGAGGTCACTTTAGAGATTATCTTTTCAGTAACTTTCTTTCTGAAAACAAGAAAAGTGATGCCCACAGAAGTTAAGTGCTCGTCTAAGAACCCCTAGCTATAAACCATTTTCAGAATTACTACACTAGCCACTGCATTTTGAAGGAAAAAATTAAGCAATATCTAAATACAGACTGCGAGGGAAAAGATTAGTTTACTTGCATTTCGTAGTGATAAGTTTTATTCCAAATGGGAAATTAAATACTAATAACTAATCTAAAGAGTTGATAATATTTCCTAATATAAAATATGCCTTCCTAAAAATTATTTATGGCTTGAAAAGTGATTTTACATTTAAATGTATTTTTATTTTTTAAATGATATTTGAAATAAGGAATTCAGAGTCTTAATGCTAAGCCTCATAAATATGGTCAAATGTACACAAAAGGTGACATTTCCTTCCTGAATTATCGAACTCTGAAATTCATAATTCTGGAGACACAGAGCATGGATGGAACAGGTATTGGTTCCACAATGTGATTTTTATCAACTGCAGAGACAATATGACAGCTCTTAATGCCAGACACTTTCTTCCATTTAATCCATTTTTTTTGAGTCGTACAAAATAGAGGAGGATCACCGAGTCCAGAATGTCACCATTGTCTCCTCCGTCTGTCACCTACTCAATTCTGAGTTCCTTGAAGGCAGGAACCAAGAGCCACGTTTGACACATAGAGGAGAATCCACCATTAGTCATCAAAGGAATAAAGGTAAGTCGGCATAAAAAGTCACAGTGAAGTACATCCATGTGATTGATATAACACAGCCATCGAAGATAGCATTTCCAAAGAGATCCGTATGGTTGAGAAAGATCAAGAGATTTCTTATCGAAAACCAGTGAGTATAACAAATACAAGTTTAGGGAAATAAGACTGTTAGTAACAAGGATAGATTCACAGCTTGGTGATGACATGGCTGGAGTCAAAGCCCAGGTTTTATAGCAACACATGTTGGCTAACAGAACGTTGTATGCCGTTTGTAGTTGGCTGAGTTTGTATGAGTCTCACACTCTACTTTCGCTAACTATTTGATCGATTATGTATTCCTCATTCTATTGTGGATTTCTGGGTATTTTCACAATTTTCCTTCTCTTCATGGAGTCTGAAGTTAAAGAACCTTCCTCTTGCCTTCTGCCTTTGTAATTATACATGAGGATGTAAATGAACCTCAAATAATAGTTCCACCCAGGGTCCAGTGCCCTGAGCAGATACAACACCTAGACAGCAGGACTTCACAAATGTAGTCTCAATGTTTTTATTCTTGCTTGGGTGAGCTGCATGTGACATGAGACCACTTATCCACCCTAAATTAGATATTAAGAATTAAAAAGAGAGAGAGAGAGAAAGAAAGAAAGAAAGAAAGAAAGAAAGAAAGAAAGAAAGAAAGAAAGAAAGAAAGAAAAAAATATCCATTAATGCGCACTAAATATTAACTTTTGCCTCTCCAATCTCTCTACAGAGAGCCCAAGATCATTCGATTTTCTATTAAAAAGGAAAACCTCTGAATAATCTAGACCATAATTTCATTCTTTTCTCCACATTGCTATTGACAGAACTGCAAGAACTAAGCGACGGAATACTTTCCCATTTTTCTCCCAAGAATGACTCAAAAACACCATTTGTGGGACAAATACTGACCATGGAAAATGATAGCTCCTGGTCTGTAACAGGTCAATGAGGTTCTAGAGTATTCTAGACTTGAAGCAACAAAACCTAATATTGTTCTCTTTTCCCTTTGTCTAATTCTCATTCTAATTTGCCACTCATGGTGTTTCCTTTGGTTGTTTATAAAATTACTCTGTCCTCTTTGAAGAGTAGAATTAGAGATTTTCTATAGAGAAGCGCACTGCAAATATTTACCATGGATAATTTTCTCTCTTTTTTTTCTGAAAACTTCTCAGTAGTTTTCAAGGAATAGAACCTGTTACAGTCAAATAAGCTTAAATCTTTTTGCAACTTGAATGCTCATAGAGAAAGAATCTCCTTCAGTTCTTTCCCTCTTTTTTTGCTTCCTCCTTCCTTCTCCCTGCCCCCAAGAACTTACCTTTTGGCTCAAACATCACTGTTAGCAGAGGTATATAAACATGTGGATTCTGGATTGCTTGACTTGGTCTTCTTTCCAGTACTGCCTTAGACACCTCTGTCAGTGACTGATATGCTTAGAATAAAAGGTTCTCCAGCCAAAGGCACATTCAGCTCATTGTAAAACTCTTCTTAAGAGGGAAAAATTAAAAAATACGATTTTTGAGACCTAAAGTGAGAATTTGACTTAGTATCATTTTGTTGATAAATCAATTTGTTCTCAATTAATCTCATTTTTAAATGAGTTTATTTGTCTTTGTTTGCTTCTATAAGGAAGCTGGTCTTTTTACTTATTCTGATTCTATACCTTTTGCTTGAGTCTATGGCCCTTCAATTAGATAGGCCTGTCCCTGAAGGAAGCGTGACAAATTTGGCTTCTTACTTTGAAACTCTTCTCTTTTATCATCATTGATGCCTAAATCATAGCTGCTATCTCTACCTACACAGACTCCAATCATATTACATAAATGTCTAAATTATTACACATCCTTCATGGCATGTTATTCCTGGGATGATGCTCATCTTTTCAGCTCTTAGCCACGGTGAAAGGGAATGTGATTAGAAAGAGACTGTCTGACATGTTAATCATTAATAAATCTGAAAAACATGTGTTATATCAAGGCCATCTTTTCCTTTATGTAATTCTTTTTTTTAAGCATCAACAATTTCTTCTGATATTCTCTCTCTGATGATTGTCTCTCTGAAAGCTCTAAATAACCAGTGTTGATTTCAAAACAAGTAGTGACCAATACTTTGTTATTAATAGCAAATTTGTGGTTGGCATTTGCATTTACAATCAATCTTCGTTGCTTGAACCATTCAGCATTTCTCTGATATATATGATTTCAGTGACTAGAAGACACTGAATGCAAATAAGCACATTTTAGTTACAGAAAGCAGCTGTCAGAACACATTTATATTCTAGCAGGAGAGAAGAAATTAATCTCACAGTGGCTTCAATTCAAACTGGTATGATATTCCAGTAATAAATTTCCTGCCCAGATGGAATCATTTTCTTTATCATAAATATTTTAAAACACTTGATCTGTATGAAAATTGTACAGGACTGAAACTGATTTTAAATATTTAAAATATTTTAAATCAAGCCCCAAGCAAACAAACAAAATAACCCATTTTGATTATATAGAATTCATTTAAAAAAAAACATTTTCGAATTTTATAGAAGTTTTTGTCATTATGTAAATTATGCAACCTAAAAGAAACCTCATCAAATGCTCATTTTGTCTGACTTACAGCACCAAAAGAAAGAATATCATTATAGTCTGCATTAATCATATTCCTATCCTATGTACTAATGATATTAATCATTCCTTTAATATTGAAATAAATTATGAAAGTAACTATTATTCTATTCTTCTGTTTATAGTTTGAGTAGAATTATATTGCCAGTAGCTTTATAGGGTTGCCTTTTACAAAACAGTTTTTTCCTAATGTTAAAATAAAGGTTTTTGCAGTCAGAAAATTCTACTGTCACATACAGAAAACATCTCAACCCTTGCCCCCACCGTAATGATCTCAGTATGCCCAGGATCATGACCTTAAGCAGAAGAGACATTGGCTCATCAGACCAATGGGTAGAAGCCAATTCCTGGGTTGAAGTTAATCAGTTAGGAATTGCCAGCTTGCAGGAGGTAAAATTCAGGACTCACTGGCTTACATCAACCATCAAGATGGTGTGGAGAGAAGGAAGCTGTCTTCAGGATTGCCAAAATCCAAATCACATGTGCTTTTACAGATTAACGTCAGCCCTGGAATTATATCTGGAAGGAAACTGGAAAGTAGCCTGGTGTATTCAGTGTAAGTATTACATAACCAAACTGGCAATCCAGAAATCAATGAGAGTTTTTATGCACTAGCAGATGTTTTGAACTATCCGGAGAAATAATCCCATACACAAAGCAAAGGCAAGGCTCCAATGACACTGAGATACAAGTTTGTCCCTGTTTGACAGTCTGTGGACCAATTTTGTCTCAGGTTTTGTTTCTTATACCTTGAAAGACTGGGATGGTAGAATTGCATTTCTCCAAGCATCATTGGGTGTATAGGGCCTCCTCAAGTGGGTGCTATGATTTGTCTCAAGAGAAACAATGGTGGGATGGTTTCAGCAAGATGAAAACCCTTACAAATTCATCATAGTTTCAGGTATCTCTGGAATTTTAGACCACTGAAGTCAATCATAAAAATGGTACTCAAGATGAAAAATTTTACCCTAAAAAAAGGCAAGCCAAAATGAAGTTAAAAACTTTAAATAGAACTGAAAATAAAAACCAAAACAATGGTCATTGGGGTCTAAATAAATCTATATTTTTCCATTATCTTTTAAATTAATTTAAACTATGATTCAGGGTTGTTCAAGACTTAGCAGTGATAGGGTCACTTAGACATAACTTAAGTCACACACAGTAGAAGTACATAGGCAGGAGAGAAAATGAAAAGGAATAGTTGTTCTCTTTTTTTTATGCCAATCTATCTTTCATCAATGGAGACCATTTATCCTCATATAAGAGATCTTCGGAAAGGAATGGAGGATTTCATAACCCTTCCAGTAGACCTCTTCTGATATATATAGTTGACGCTTGAAAACATGGGTGTGAACTGTGTGGATCCACTTATACTCAAATTATTTTCAATAAATACTGTAAATGTATTTTCTTTATAATTTTCTTAACCTTTTATTTTCTCTGGCTTTAATGTAAGAATACAGTATATAATGCATACAAAATACAAAATATGTGTCAATCAACTATGTTATAGGTAAGACTTCTGGTGAACTATAGGCTATTAGCAGTTATGTTTTAGGGGAGTAAAAAGTGGATTTTCGACCATTCAGGTGTTGATACCCCAACACCTATGATCAAGAGTCAATCATACTTCACATGGGACCTAATAAATATTTTTACTCTGTCCACTCAGAATAATTAGTCATCCTTTTGTGTATTAAAACTTTCATATGTCAGCTAGAAAACTGTCTCTATTTCACCCTTTACTTAAAGCAATAATTCCATGGGCAAGTTAATGATAATGTCAAGAAAATTATAATGCTCATCAATTTTGGGTTTAAAACTGTAGAAAATTTATATACCAAGAATCATCAACAACTCTTAACTTATGTTCATTCTAAAGAGAAATGATATTGCTTCAAGATAAAAGCCTATGAGCCTGTGAGTTAGCCTGAACAAGGTGAGGCTGTGATTATATTTAACTTCTAAAGCTCAGGTTAATAGGTAAAGTTTTCACATCAAGGTACTTCCAGTTTTAGGACATTGTGCTTCCCCTAGTTGGGGTAGATACTTTAATATTTTCCACTATTCTTAGTGTAGACATTTTTTGTTCTTAGAGAAATATAGTAAGAATGAACCATCTTAAAAGGAGAATTGAGCATAAGCTATTCAGAAATACTCCTCATTGCCTGACAGGGATTTGTGGAAGAAAAGAAGGGTAGAAATGATCACAATATATACACGAAAAAGATTTATTCTTACTATTAAATTACGGGAGAGGAATCTGAGGTCCAGAGCCACCGAGTGACTTTTCCAAAATAAGTAAAGCAGTTAAGAACAGGACTGGCAGGGTCACACTCAATGCCTTATACAGAGTCCAGTGTACTTTTCAATGCTTTTTGTAATTTTAGGTAGCCAGTTCTAGTATGATTATATGTCTATAAATTGGATTTATAATGTATATACATATTAGGTGACAATTCCTCCTTTCTAATTCTTGTGAGTCACTCCAGCCACAAATGTCCAAAGAACATCATGAGAAGCAGGGGACATGCAGGTCCATGGACATGACTGTTTATATCTTCCAGCTTTTCTAGAACATTGACCAATTTAGACATTTTGAGATTCTCTGCTTCTAACTCTAGCCATCGCTAGAGTAGATCTGCTTCTCATCTAGACTGCCTGCAGATGAATGGTTCTCATGAAACACCACAGTTACATCTTTTTTCCAAACCAATACTTTGAAATCCACCAGGTAGTAAGTAACACAGAAGAGAAATTTCCCTTCTGTAGGTTTGTATCTTAGGATTCCTCTCTTGACCCCAACTCTCAAGCCAGGGAGACATTTAGATCAGGACTTTTTAGTCCACTGTGATGTTCAAATGCTTGGATTTAGAAGACATTTGATGGAATCACTATAGCCTTATTGGTCAAACACTCCCTATTCTGAAGCTAGAGGTTTCTAACCTCCCAACTGCTGCTGCTGCTGCTTCTACAAAAATACAGCAAGTCTTATCACTGAAGAACATACCAGAAGTCAGCAGTAGAGTTCAAACTCTCAATTCAATCTCGAAACATAAGCTCTGAGCTAAGGCCCTTGCTGAATGCCACAGAAAAGGAGAGATGAACTGAGGATAGACTAAAACAGAGAGAAATGGACAGGAATTTCTCAACTCAGTTTCCCAATCTCTCAACAAACAGCTTTTCCTTTCCAGGGGTTTAAAAACAAATTGATACTTGTTGATCAATCTATGTTTAACATCGTATCTCAGATTATAGAATGTTTATCTATGGAATTGATGACAGCAAAATGCAGCCAATTTTAGAAAATGGTATCAGATTTCTTAAAGATCTGAGTCAAAGTTTTGTGTTTTTTCAGATTGTAAATTATGAGGGAGGACAAGCTCTGTCAGATAAGACTACTTGGTATGGGACCTATACCAGGTTATATTTATAGATTTTTAAAGACCTTTAGACAGTTGGAGATAGGGCTGCAGGATTTCTGGATCTTAGAGTTTTTGCTCTGATGTTGGCTAGATATTTCTTTGGCCAAGTTACTTTATCTGTTTGTGATTCAACGTCCTCATCTGAAAACTAAGGAATCATCTATTCATTCGTACAACATCTATCTCAGAGCACCGAGTACCTGCAGGGGTATGTAAGAAAGAAAAATAATTTACAGGAAAAACATTTAAGAAGCAGAATCACTGAATAAATATATTATCATAATTATATATTCTCTGCTAAAAAGATCCCCAGAGGAGAGAAGGCCTAACTACCAGCAGATAATATAGGAACTAAAAGTGAAGTCCCCCAAATAATGGATTTGTGGAAAAACATAGAAATTTACAGAAAATTTAGATAATATTTGCTCTTCAAATACAAAATTTAGACCAAAGTTTGTGCTAAATTTGCAAATGTGTAATGGTACATGTTATCATTTCTTGGTATTCTATCGTGGGCCAGATAGGGTCTAGGTACTTTATACATATATTCTCAAATTAAATTTCAATTTTCAGCCCAATCCTATTATTATAAATATTATTATTTTTAATTACCAATGAGGATATTGAGGCATAGAGAAATTAAAGCTGGTTGCCTGGAGTCCCACTCCTAGTAACTAGCAGAACTGGGATTTAAACCCCCAAGAGCCAGACTGCAAGGCCACAGTCTTGTCCACTATACTACATGGCATTCGCTTAAAAAGAGACAACTATAATGAAAAGTACTTTAATTTTAAGGGACAATAGGGAACCTCTAGTTAAAGAGTTTTGTTATTGAGAGGTCAATAATTAACCAAAAAAAGCTCTTTCTATTCCATCCCTATTCCCTTTGTCCATCTGGGGGATAAAAGGGTAGCATTTAAATCCACGTTTTGCACAGAAAGAAATACTATCCATCTAAGTACTATCAAAGAGAATCTTATTTTAAAATTTCTAGCAGTTTTCTCAAGAATAAAGATTTTCAAGGACAAAGATTATTGCAAATTGTAACTTGACTGTGAATGTCTTAAAACTCTGCACGGTCATATTTGAAAAGAAGCCAAATTTATAAAAAAAAAATGTCTACTTCAAAAGCTTAATGAAGGCAATTTGTCAACAATTTCACACATCATTTGCTCACAACCTTTGAATAAAAGGTCTCCCAATTTACCTTTTTTCCCATGTGAACTTTTAATCATATGCATTTAGTGACTCATTAATCACTATCTTGCCCAGAAAATGATGCAAGAGGAATGCAATCTAAGAGAACTGTGAAAATATATTCAATGTTATATGCTTATTGTTATGTTTATTTTTTACATAATGTCAGAGAAATGTACATGGAATAACATGAGTCTTTAAGATCAGAAGCTGATCTAAGACAGGGTGAATTTGCTATATAAAAGGTTAAAACAACTTAATACACCTTAAAGTGTCTAGATCTTAGACTTCTAAAAATTCTTTAGACAAGTAGAGAGAGGAGAGATAAGGAGAAAAACAGATATAGGCGAATAATATGACTTACAGGAGAACAAGCAAAGCCTCCCCATGGCACGGATTCTTTAAATAATTAACAAACTCTTTGCACAGGGACCTACTTGTCAAATAACTAACTTAAAACCATCACTGTCGATTATCTTTGTGCTTTTATAACCAAAATGCCTGAGGGATAAGTTGATGGAAAGTAATTAATAAGACTAAGAATAGGTTTACTCCATGTAACTGATACTATTTATAAATCTGGGACTCATAAAGTGTTATAATGATTGAGGGAGGAGATGCAGATGTTTCTGCTATTTTAGTAAAAAGAATAAGTATAAAAAACTCTAACCATCAGAAAAGGGGGTGCAAAACATTTGGGCTGCAATACTTACCATGGAAACTGTTCTTTGTTCCATTTTTACTGTAAGGTACAACTTCTGTATTGCATATTTGGGTAGCCCACACATGGGACTCAGATGTGACATCTACCTTGGCAAATAAAGATAGTTTTATAAGACAAGGTGAAATGCATAGTTCACCCAGATATCTAGATAATTTGGCAAAAAAGAATTATAACTGAAAAAAAAATGGAAAAAATGGTGGAAGATGTGGGAAAATGTTGAAATAAATTATCCAGATGATTCAATCCGCTTTTTCAGTATAAAGAAGAATTGTGTTTGCTAAACTGTTTGGACCTTAATGATTTATAGTGTTGGTGGTGAAATTTGGCATGTGTTTGCATGTGTGTCTCTGCACAGACATTCATGTTTATGCTTGTGAGTGCTTTGTCAGAATGAAATGTTTGGGCTACACGAACGGCCTGCCTGACTTTAATTAGTTTTACCAGATATTTACTAAAATCACCAAAGTTCTTAATTTAGAGATAATTTGACAAAGGACAAGTGGTTGCTATTTACACTGGAAAGATGTGAAAAAATGTACGTTGTGGCAGCAGACCCCAGGGCAGTTCCCACATTCATGTTGTAGAAAACCCCTCAAATGTGGGAGGGACCTATTATTTGCTTCCAATCAATATGATAGAGCAACAGTGGTGAAATGACACTCCCATGATTACGTTATGATACACAGACACATGTGACATTGCCCTGGACCATCTGTACATGGGAGGTGGCATCACACAGAAATTGTTGTCTCCGAGTTACAAGCATCTATCTCTTTGTAGAGCATCAGTTTTAAGCGTTGGGTCAAAATGAGATACACAAAACAGTCTAGAAAAAGAAAAACACAGTAGGAAGACTCATACATCCCAATTTCAGAACTTACAATAAAACAACAGTAATGAAGACAGTATAGTGATGGCACAATGATAGACACATAGATCGATGAAATAGAACTGAGATTTCAGACATGCACACAATACGTTCATGGTCAGCTGATTTTCAGCAAGGATTGTAAGACCATCCAATTGGGAAAAAAAAATAATCTTTACAACAAATGGTGCTGGATCAACTGAATAGTCACGTGCAGAAAAATTAATTGGACCCTATATCACACCATATGCAAAAACTAACTCAAAATGGATCAAAGACCTAAATATAGATACTAAAACTGTAGAACTCTTAGAAGAAAACAGGGGTAAATATTCATGATTTTGGATTGGATATGATACCAAAAGCACAAGCAACAATTTTTTGAAAAAAAGGAAAAGAAAAGTTAAACTTTATCGAAATTAAAAACTTTTTTTTTCAAAAGACACCATCAAAAGTGAAATGACAATCCACAGAATAGAAAAAATATTTCTAAATCACATCTCTGATAAGAAACTTATATCCAGAATATGTAAAGAACACTTAAAACTTGATCATAATAAGATATCCCAACTAAAAAATGGGCAACAAAAAAATTCAACCTTTCTCCAAGGAAATATACAAATGACCAATAACCACATGAAAAGATGTTCAATTCACCAGGGAAATTCAAGTCAGAACCACAATAAGATACCACTTCTAGAACGGCTAGAATATAAAGAGGTAGACAACAACATATCTTTGGGGTGATGTGGAGCTATCAGACCCTCATAAACTGTTCCTGGGAACATAAAATGGTTCTGTCACTTCCAAAAAATTCTGGCAGTTGCTCAAAAAGTTAAACATAGAGGACCCTGAAATTCCAGCTATATATCCAAGAGAAGTGATAAACATATGCACACACAAAACTTGTACACAAATACTTATAGTAGCATTATTCATGATGGCCAAAAGGTGGAAACAATCTAAATCTCATCAATTAATATATATATATAAACAAAATACAGTGTATCCACACACTGGACTATTATTTTGCCACAATAAAGAATGAAGTACTGGTACATGGTACATCATGGAAGATCCTTGAACTAAGTGAAAGAAGCTAGTCACAAAGGACCACATACATGAATCCATTTACATGAAATGACCAGGACAGGGAAATCTAAATGTAGAGAAAGAGAAAGGTTGATGATTGCCTGGGGTTGGGAAAAGTGATGAGGTAGAAAGGGAGTGATGGCTAAAGTATATAAGATTTCTTTTTGAAGTGATAAAATGTTTTAGCATTGACTCTGGTGATGCACCTATCTGTGAATACACTTAACACCATTCAATTATACATTTTAATGAGTGAGTGTATGGTATATAAATTATATCTCAATTAAGATGTTTAAAATGAAATATAATGGGCAAAATATGTACACCTTTTTAATACCGAAAGTGTAAGTGAAGACAGTCAAGACACAACTTAAGACACTGCTCTGTCATTATCTCGGCACAACTGACTTCTATTATACAAAGAAGTATATTAAGCAAAGGAAAAAAATGTGAATTGAGAGAAATAAAATGAGATAATGATAGATCACTTCAGGTTCTTGTCAGAGAAGTCCTCAAACTAAGCTCATGTAGTTGGTCACCATTTTCAGGATGAATAGGGTGACACAACCCCTGAGTGATACATAACTATCAGAGAGATGTGGTCATCGATATTTGAGATGGTGCTGAGATCATTGGAGCTATTTTTAGTAGTTGTAGTAAAAATCCTGACGGTTGGATTTTCCTTTTGTAATACAAGAGCCTAAATTAAGCTTTGATTGCGACTAAGCATCCACTCCAAAGAGGCATCCCCTTCAAAGATGGCTAGTCCCAATAAACACATTGTCAGACACGGGGCTGGGTGAAGAGTCAGGCTGTGCCTGCCCCTCCCCCAACGCCTTTGTTGTCTAAATCTTGGTTGATTTCAGTAACTGACCATTTCAATCACTTGTTTTTCTCTCTTTCCGCACTTTAAATTCCCACTCTTGCATTTTAAGTTCACCAATAAAGAGCGAGCCCATGAAATTCCAGGACCCTATCCTCAACCAAGCCACCTCTCTGCCTCTCTCTCTGCTCATGACTTCACAGTGTGACCCCAAGTGTGTTATGTAATTTCCAGGACCTGTGAGTAATAAACCTTTTTTTTTTTTTTCTTTTTTCAAAGTATCCTCATGGTTATCGCTGATGGCGTCTTGCAATTATAAAACGAACCACTAGGGGTGGTCCAGCCACAACATTCGTTATTGACAGGCTGAGACCTGCACACAAGAGTAGCCAGCCATTCACAATCAAAAAACCTGTTTTCCCCCTGTAACGTTCATGTCTATTTGATATCTTGACCAAAACATTTCATTTGTTCCCAAGACACACATGGATGGCACCGGCATTTACTATGGTTACTATGGTTACTGGAAAAGAGATGCAAATCTAAGAAATGAGAGAAAGGAACTAATATGGGCTACGTGGTGAATAATTAAGGTGTACTTCTAGTCGTATGAGATAGTTTCAAAAGACTATTATGATCAATAATAAAAGATCTAGTTGTAGAAGAAAATTGGAAGACTTTTGCTTCTATGGTTATTTCTGCCAATTTGTGTGAAGTCTGTTAATTAATGAGAATACTCAATACTGGTTATTTATTAATATAGCACTAAAGCATCCTCCATCTTCATTGCTATTTGATATTAGATAGCTAATCATTACTCTCACATCTTAAGATGAAGAGTCAGTAGTTAAGAAACAAGAATTTTGTTTACAGGAACTTTCCACCATAGGCTTGGGAGTCAATGCCATTTGATGGTCCGCCATGTAGACAAATTCAATGCCAAAGTCTGCCTTTCTTGAGCAGGTCTGACAAGGCTCAGCAATGACCATCTTTGTAGGAATAATAAGGACAGATGGGAACTGTAGAGTAGCTTATAGGTATTTCTGTTGTTGTTTTGAGCATTTACATTATGTTTGGGGCATACCTTTATGATGTGAACACCGATAGCATTGTGCTGACGTTTTGTGGGATTTCCTAAATCATTCTGTGAATTAATTATTTATTCTACTCTTGATTCACTCTAGCAAGTTGTTCTTGAAGTATTGGAAAATTCTAAATAGAACTTTCTGATATTAAACTCACTCTTCATAAGTACATTACTTATAAATGCGTCTGCGGGCACAACAAATATCACCTTGCCGTGGAAAATCCAGGACAATGACAGGTCTTGACAGCGTCTTTTCCTCAAGCATAAATCAAGCATAAATCAGTGACTATAGGCCCTGCTTTATTCATTGATCACGGAAAGCCTCCACAAAGTCCACTTTTATTTAAGAAGTGATGCAAGGAGTACCCTTAGGGACCAACAGCTGTAAAAAATAAATAAATAAATAAAAATAAAGAATAAAAAATATTTTTGCTTGATGCCATGTTCTTGCTCTTCTTTAGTTTATATTTTACTAAAAGTAAAACAAATTTTTTTTTTTTTTTTTTGCTTTCAAGCAAACTGATCAATGACAGGAGGTAAACACCTGGCCTCACCCAGTAAATGCCCAGGTCCCTGGGGAAGTTGCAGATAGCTTTTTCTGGGTGATGCTGCTTAGCCTGAGAATTCTCATATATGAGTAGGTACTAGTGGTAAAAATCATCTTTTCTATTAAATCCATGAGTCTGATGCTCCATTGTCTTCCAGTACTCTGTGTTATCTGTCAATGTTCACATGACATTCTCTTTTTTTTCCAGCTTCATTGAGATGTGATTGACATATCACATTGTGTAAGTTTAAGGTGCACAATGTTTGTATAGACACACATATATTGCAAAATGATGACTGCCATAGCTTCAGCGAACACCTCCATCAGGCCACATAACTGCCATTTCTTTTTTGGAACAAGAACATTTAAGATTTACTTTCCTAGCAACTTTCAATTATATAATACAGTATTATTATCTATAATCACCATGCAAAGATAAGAATACCTGCAACCACAGTCCAGTATTGGATAACACCTACTTTGTTCTAGCACTGTTATGGATGAATGTTTACATCCCCTCAAAATTTATATATTGAAACCCCAACCCCAATGTGATGGTGTTAGGAGGTTGGGCCTTTGAAAGGTGATTAGGTCTGAGAGGGCAGAGCCTGCATTTATGGGACTAGTGTCCTTATAAGAAGAGACACAAAAGAGCCACCTGCAAACCAGAAAGAGGCTCTCACCAGACGCTGGATCTGTCAGTACCTTGATCTTGAACTTTCCAGCCTCCATAAACATGATAAATAAATGTGTGTTTAAGCCACCAAGTCTATGATGTT
Organism: Macroglossus sobrinus; assembly: GCA_004027375.1. Lineage (NCBI taxonomy): Eukaryota > Metazoa > Chordata > Mammalia > Chiroptera > Pteropodidae > Macroglossus > Macroglossus sobrinus. The sequence continues at coordinate 109,037 of PVKZ01001687.1, read as the reverse complement.
TATGTTGTAGCAGTCAGAGTGGGCTAAGACAAGCACCTTTCTAAATTGTATGGCATATAACCAAAAAATTTTTTAAAAAGGAATATCATTTGTTAATCCTAAAGGACATTAACATATTTCTGTGGTTTCTGATGGGTAGATTCCAAGACAGAAAGCTAAGCTACAATTAGAAAAACTTTAAGTCTTGTAAACAAGTTTGGGAAATTCTAGACCTAGAACAAAACAAGCCGTTATTTTAAAGTATGTTCATCAAAGTTTACTACTGAGTTTCAGTTTCCACTCCTGTCTATTGTTTGTGGTGTTGCTAATTGTCATTTCCATTTGCCAATACCATTCTCTCAGCTTTAAAAAATGTCCAGTTCCCCAAATATGATACTTCAGAGTAAGGCTTATCCTGCTACAAGTCTAGAAATACAAATAATTTTTAAACTAGAAAGATTCATTAAAAAATCAACCTGTCCAATCATTGTATTTTAAATATGAAAAAACCAATACCCAAGATTTTAAGGGATGTGGCCAATGTCTCATAACTTTTTAGAGGCAAACTTGGTCTTTCTTCCAAATCATCCATTCTGGGAAGTAGCAGAGAACTGCATTGCCAGTATATCAATAATTCTTGGGAGGAAACATGGAAACTAAAAAAGAATTGCTTTCATAGGCAGATTTCTGGATAATTTCCCTCATTTATAATTTCTTTTATTGTTATGGCAATATGTTGTTACAACGAATAAAATATAGGAGCAAATAAAAATGAAACAAAATGCATACAATTAGATTTACCAGTTTTTTTTTTGTGAAAGATAACATACTTAACATATGTTTCTCTAGATTACAGCAGCCTGGAGGAAAAAGAGTTTTGAAATAATAGCAACAAGAAGTTTTTTTTCTGACTCAGGCTTTGCCCACAGGATTGCAAGAAATTTAGCCTCCCTTAAATTTTCCCCAAGTAGTTCAGAAAGTCGTTATCTGGGGCTGTTTCATGCAAGTACGTGCTCTCGTTCCTGTAGCTCCAATGTTAACCCTACAGGGTTTTACTCTCCATGATCAGCCAAGTATCGAGATGCCCCCTGCCTCTATCAAGAGAAAAACTAGGGGATCAGAAGGAATTTATGGAGACGGTGCCATACATACTGGATGGCTGTGTCAGGGTTAGTCTCTACTAATGCAGTGGTTCTTGTTAATAGAAAACAAACAAACAAATAAACAAAACAGTCACGGCAGAGAGTTACTTGTTCCTGAAGACCTTTGTGATGGAGTGGAGTTCACATCTTGGCGGAGGGAGGACTTTGCCCCACCTGATTTCAGGTTCAGCGCTCTTCAGGAGAAAAGCGATCTCCCACCGGTGTATGTTTGCTCGCATGTCACTTGGTGTTCAACTGACGTCATGCTGTGTTGTCAGAGACCAAAGCAGATTCCCTTCCATTTTAGGGAGCAGAGCCCACACCTGACTCTCTTGCAGCACCAATGATGAAAGCACCAAGCGACCACCTGAAGGATGACAGTCTACAAACTCCATGCTTGGGCAACCCTGTGGGCAAGGCCAGCACTCCTGCAGCAGGTGAGTCCAGTGGGACTCTTGAGGGAGTGGGTTGGGTCATAAGACTGAGAGGGGCAATGGGTTTGAAGTAGAAAGTAGAAAAACAGAGGGACCAAAGGGATAGAGAAATGTTGGAAGTGGAGGACCCCCTCAAACACACTCTGAAGACACATTGTGAGACCTTTCCCATCCTTGAAGGAATCAAGGTCATTCAGTGAGGTTTTTAGCTCTTGCCTTCCCAACTGGCACAGTTTGGGGTGGCTTTTCTGGCTCTCCAGGAAAATGGCCGCTTGACCTCCATCTGGGTCAGTGTGTCTAAAGGTTGGAAAAATGATGCAGTGATACTTGGGGATGACCCAACACCTGCCTCCTGACTTCCTGATGGGAATGAGAGCCTCAGGCGGATGGAGCTGAGGGTGGGGCCCTCCCCTTGTGAAGTAATCTGTAGAAGGATGAAGAGCCTGCCAGGAGGTACACACTTCAGTCCCCGAGTTGCTCAGCACAGCAGTTTCCCTGGACTCTTCTCCACCGGGAGTCTGGAAGGGAGGCCGCATTGCCCAGTTCTAGGCAGCAGCCATTCCGATCAGCATCCATACACATGGCATCCCCGGAGGCATGTCATGTGGAATCATATTGCTATACAACAGATCCCCATTAATGCAGTGGTTAAAACAATGCCAATTTATCATCTTATGGTTCTATAGGTCAAGAGTCCGAAAGCATTTTCAGTGGGCTAAAATGAAGGTGTCATAAGCCCGCCTTCCTTTCAAAGGCTCTAGGGGAGGACCTGTTTCCTAATCTTTTCCAGCTTCTAGGAGAAACAGGCACCTTGACTTCTCTCTTCTTCAAAGCCAGCAGCATAGTATTTTCTCTCTGACCTTTGCTTTCTTCTTGGTATCTTCTCACTCTGACTCTGGTCTTTTGTATTGTATTGTATTGTATTGTATTGTATTGTATTGTATTGTATTGTATTGTATTGTATTGTATTGTATCGTATCGTATCGTATCGTATCGTATCGTATCGTATCGTATCGTATCGTATCGTATCGTATATTACATTACATTATATTATATATTATATTATATTATTGTATTGTATTGTATTATACTATATTATACTATATTTATTATAGTATATGGACATATGTGATTACATTGGACCCATCCAGATAATCCAGGATAATAATCATGTCATCTCCAGATCCTTAGCTTAATCATTTCCACAAAGTCCCTTTTATCTGTAAGGTGACGTATTCACAGGTTCAGGGTTTTTAGACGTAGGCATCTTTGATTTGTGGGGTGCATCATTCAGCTCACTATAAGGTGCGCAATCTGTGTGGATATATGTGGAGGCCCTAGGGGGGAACCACCTCCACCCAAGTTGGGACAGAGAGATTCTAGGCTGTCCTGGACTTGCGATGTTCTGGCCCTCCCAGGCTCCTTGCTCCCAGGGTCTACTCCCACCAAACTGAGGGCTGCACTGCACCCTCATCCATTCATGTGGACCCCAGAAAGTGTGCCTTCCACAGTTCACAGCCTGGCTGGTCTTGTCAAACAACCCTTTCTCTCTCTCCAGTCACTAATCAGTTCTTATGAACAAACCCCCTTCTCCTTTACTTTTCCTTTCTCTAAGATGACTTTTTTTTTTCTCCCGGTGGCTCTTTCTTATGCAAAAACAGCCTTTTTAGGTCAAACCCACAAAATGTATCAAAAAGCCCACGTATATCTTAATCTTCAGGGGAATACATAATTGGCCCTTGAGAAAGAATCTCACTGCCATCATGACTCAAGACAAAATTTCTGAGGCTGAAGATATACACCAATAAAACAATGTGTTGATTTTGTTCCCAATAAAGTAACATAATTTTAGGGGGCAAGATTTAGACAAAACCTACTTGATATCAATTGCAATAAATTATTTATCTTAACTATGCAATTTAGGAAACTTATGTTTGGCATTATGGAAATACAGCCTTTTTCAATAACATAAAGCATTTAGTCTGTTAAAAATTTATCACTTTAAGATAAATAGAAAGCAGATTTGTGAAGAACAGATCAGCATTAATACTGAAGCTACTACTAATAAATAGAAATAAGATCCTCACATAAACAATGAATTTTATACTCCAGTCTCATTGGCTTACACACAGACCAGGAATGCTACAGGGCAGCCACATCTGTCCTGCTTCATATGCCAATTCCTGATTATCTAGGGTTAGAACGAAGTGGCTGAATAGATGTTATTTCTAGTGTTATTTTTAAAAACAATATAATATAAAAACAGTCATGGAGATGCACAGTTGGTACATCAATTTCAAATCCGGTGTCTCAGTAGAAAGAAAGAGCTTCTTTCTGCCTATGCGCCATCCCAACACACACACACACATGCACGCATGCACGCACGCACGCACGCACACACACACACGGTCATTGCAGGGCTCAGAGAATCCTGATCTTGCAAAGAGGACAGATCTGACAGGCACACAAAAACTCAGAGTAGAGAAACAGAAAGCTGAAAGCTGCAGCTGAACTGTCTGAAGTTAAAAATAAAAGACTAAGAATAATCTCTGATTAGTCACAAGTAAGTACCCAAATTAAGAAAAGGACTTCTCTATGAAAACTATGCTTTGAAAAACAAAAAATTCTTGAGCCACCCAGAAGAGAATGCAAGTTAGACCAGACTATTGTTTTTTCACCTTGCATGTGAGGAGAAGGCTGGTATCATAAACCTCACTTTTGTGTCACCTAAATGAAACAATTTCTCATACTAAAGGAGGGTCCAGTTATCCATAACCTAAGGAACACAAGTAGCTTCGAAGGTCAAGAAGTGCCAGTATTTTTTGTTTCATATTTTTTGTTTCATATTCCATCGGCTCTGAGCCTCATCTACAAAGGTGAGCAAAATGCCATTCTGATGTATCTTTAGTCAACTTCATAACTCTCAAATAAACAAAGGCCTGGGTCTTAGTATACAGGGGCAATTGGACCAGGTGAACATGGCTCTTCCACTAGAATCTTGATTCTTGTGCCCAAAGTAGAGAAAGATGAGGAAGTGAAATCTATCACAGCACTCCACCTTAGGGACGTTTATAGTTCTGTTTAGTTGCATTTGATTTGCCCTCTCTAGATATGCGGAGAGCCCTGAGCTGACTGTGGGGGTGAGGGGCGCGTCTTGAACTGCATTACTCTGCTTGGTAAAGTGAAGGGAGAAGAGCTTCCTGGAGTCCCTCAAAGGTTGGGATCCAGGTAAATAGAGAGAAAGGGACAGAGAATTTGGAATGAGGAGGGTGGCCAAACAAAACCTCTCCATTTTCAGGATCTGCTACATATTTAACTGCGAGGTGTGAGTGTTTTTATTGGGGTGCGGGGGATCACAGAAAATGAGTAGCACTCCACATAAAGTCAGCATGGAGCAGAGCAATAAGAGAAATGCTGGGAGGTGAGAACAACAGTTTGGTAGGAGCCAAAGGTGACCAGCAGAACACAAGGCCCCTGGGAAGTGACACTTTAGGGAGGCTTGGAACTTCTCATCACATGTGGGGCAAAGCCAATTCACATTTTCTCCATTTCAAGAGGCTGATGGCCTCCGTGGACATCTGTATTACACTCATTTCAAGAAAGTTAATCTCTGCTTTTGAAAAAAGAAGTATGTTTTATAAATAAACCTCGTGAGCAAAGGTGAGTTATGAATCCACTGCACCGGGTTATGATGAGCTGGGCGAGAATAAGAGGTTGAGATGCACAGAGGGGAATTCTGTGGTCGAAATGGGGAAGGAACACGGACATGGGAGCAGTAAGGGAAACGGAGTAAATTGATGGTGGGGCGGTATCATGGGAGAAGGAATAGGTAATATCAGAACGTGGTAACGAAGGTAGCAGACAAGTGACACCGCCAAGCTCGCCACTGTGGCTGTAGTGTCATGTGAGGGTTCATTCTGGAAGGCAGTGGCATGGCAGGAAAGGAGGCAGAGCTCCTGCGAGGTCTCCATAAGCGCATTGAAAAACGTTGAAGGAAGGAAAGCTCTAAGATTTAACAATCATTATGAAAACTCAGCTTAGTTTTGGCCATCGTTTTCGTCGATTGTGGTAATTCGAGTTTTGTTGATCATTTTAAATATTACAATATGTGTCAAAGTGAAAGAAGTTTTCAGACAGATCGAGTTACTTCTTTTACTGGGTAACATGGGAAATCTGTCAGTGAAGGCAGTAAGTTTCAGACTTCTGAATGAAAGACAATTAATAACATCTCTAGCAGATGAACAAAGTTAGCCAATGTAATTACAGTAGAACTCGAGAAACTGGCCAAAAACATTCCAGCACACTATTTGGGGAAAGAAAACTCCCCCACTCCAAGCCACACTAAATCAACAACAAAAAAGTCATTTTTGAAACTTTTTCTAAAGGGAAGTAAAAGTATGCCAGGAAGATCTATTTTAAGAGCCTTAAAAATGATTGGATAGGTAGTCAAGTAAACCTTAACATGCCCTCTTGATGAATTAATCCCTTTCATATTATGAATTGTACCTCTTTATTCCTCGCAATATTTCTTGTTTGGAAATCCACCTTGTCTGATATGAATACAGTCACTTTAACTTTCTGTGAATTAGTGGTTGCATTAGATCTGTTCTTCCATCCTTTTTCTTTAAAAAGAATTAGCTTTATTGAAGTCTCATTTACTTACAAAATATTTGCCAATTTTTGGAGTGTAACGTGAAGAGTTTTGATCGATGCCTATGGCCATTAATCCCCACCATGATGAGAATGTAGACCATTTTCATCACCCCATCAAGTTTTTTCATGCCCCTTTCTGTCAGTGCCTCACCCTTCCCCCGCTAAACCCTGTCAACCACTGAACTACTCTCTGTCCCTAAGGTTTTGCCTTTTCTAGAGTTTCATGCAAATGGAATCGTACAGTATGTAGTCTTTTCGTGTCTGGCATCTTTCACTGAGCATAACGCTTTTGAGATTTGTCTGTGTGGATGAAGTGTTATGGGGGTCAGTGTTCTGCTCCCTTTTACTGCTGAGCTGTAAACTTTTATAAAGCTAAAACAATTTGTTTTTCAAGTCATCAGCTGATGGAAATTTAGGATCTTTCTAGTTTGAGGCTGTTATGAATAAACCTGCTATGAACATTCTAACATAAGTCTTTGTAGAGCTACATTTCCCAGGATACATACCTAGGAATGGAAATACTGGGCCATATAGTAAGTGTCTGTTTAAACTTGTAAACTGCCAAGCTGTTTTTCAAAGTAGCTGAACCATTTTGCATTCCCACCAGCAATGGGTCAGGCTGTCATCCCACATCCTCACCAACACTAACTCCTTTAAGTTATTCTTGCCTTTTAGCCATTATTTCTTTTGATTTTAGCTCATCTGCTGAATCTATAGTAGTATCTCATAGGGGTCTTAATAAATATTCTTCTAATACCAGTGATGTTGGGCATCTTTTTATGTTTTTTTCCATTTGCTTATATTCATTCAAGGATATTCAAAATTTTTTAACCTTTTAATTGGGTTATTAGACTTTATATATTTGTATTACAAGCACAGATATATGTTTTGCAAATATTTTATCCCAGTCTACAACTTAACTTTATTTTCTCTACAAGTGTTTTGGAAAGTAAATGTTTTTAATTTTAACAAAGTAATTTAAAATTTATTTTTGGTCCTACTTAAAAATATTTGCCTAGCTTGAGGTCTCTAACTTTCTTCATAGATTTTCTTATAAATTTTAATGGTTTTGGCTCCTGCATTTAGGTCTGTGATGTATTCGAAATCAAGTATATGGTATGTGTAGGACTGTGGTTATTTGTGTGTTTATTTGTTTGTTTGTGTTTGTTTTTGCATATGGAGAGCTGATATTTCCAGCATCATTTGTTGAAAAGTTTATTCTTATCTTTATATATATATATTTCTGGAGTTTCTGTTCTGTTCCATTGATTTATGAGTCTGTCTTACACCAATATCACACAGCATCATTACTGTAGTAATGAATTCAAGTAAGTCTTGAATTCAGGTTGCATTAGCCCTCCAACTTTGTTTTTTTAAAAAAATTGTTTTGGCGATTCCGGGTTCTTTGAATTTCCATAAAGATATGCTTTTCATTACCTACAACATAATATTTTTAATGTCAACACAAAAGCCATAGGAATTTTGTCTGGGATTGTGTTGAAAACATAGATGGGGAGAACTGAAATCTTAATGGCATTAAATCTTCTGAGCCAAGAACATCGTATATCTCTCCATTCATGTTGGTCTTCTTTAAGTTCTCTCAGAACTTATATTTTGCTCTTTTCAGCACAGTCTTCAAAAGTTTTATTAAACTTATATCTTAATATTTTACATTATTAATTCTTTCACAACTTATAATTTGTTAGCTATCTCTTTTTTTATATTTGTCCTTTATCATGAAACTCACTTCTTTTTGTAGTTTTTTTAATCATAAATGAATGTTGATTTTTTATAAATAATTTTTCAGCAGCTATCAAATTTTTAAAATTTTTGAATGTTCATTCAATCTTCATTTTTTGAGTAAGTCTCACTTGGTTATGATTTATATTTTTGTATATGTATATGTTGCTTGATTAATTTTTAAAATATTTTGTTAAGAATTTTTGCATTTGTGCTCATATGGTTATTTGTCTGATATTTTCTTTTCTTGTAACTACTTGTCTGGTTTTGGTGTCACTGTAAAGCTTGCCTTATAAAATGAGTTCTAAAATATACCCCTTCTTCAATTTTCTGCAGAGTTTATGCAGAATTACTCTTGTTTCTTAAATGTTTACTAAAATATATCAGTAAAGTTGTCTGCTCTTGGAGTTTTTATTTATGGGAAGGTTTTTACTATACAAATTATTTCTTTTTGAGTGAGCTTTAGTAGTTTGTTTTTAAAAGAATTTCTTCATTTTGTTAAAATTGTCATATTTATAGGTTCATAGAGTTGTCAGTAATATTCCTTTATTAGTCTTGCAATATTTTAAGATCTGTGGTGATGTTCTTCTTTTATGCTTGACATTGGTAATTTAACTCTTTTCCCCTGTTATTTGATCAATCTGGCTAGAATTTTATAAACTTCATTGATGCTCTTCACAGGACCAGCTTCAGATTTCATGGATATTCTCTATTATATCCCGCTTTCTATTTCATGATTTCTACTTGTATCTCTATTTATTATTTCCATCCTCTTATTTTTAGTTAACTCTTTTTTTTCTAGTTTTTAAAAAGTAAAATCTAAGAACATTGGTTTAAGAAGTTCTTAGTATTTATTTCTATACATCTCCCTCAAAGCACTGCATTAACTGCATCTTATAAACTTTGATGAGTTATGTTTTTTATTTTCTTTCAATTTGAAATACGAATCACTTGTTTCATTGCTTCTTTTGACCCATGAGTTATTTAGATGTATGTGTAATTTTTAAAATTTATTTTAAAATTTATTTTTTTATTACAGTTGACATACAATATTATATTAGTTTCAGGTGTATGACATAGTGATTAGACATTTATATACCTTACATAGTGAATAATTCTCAAATATTTTGAAATTTTTTAGATATCCATTTGCTATTGATTTCTAATTTAATTTCACTGTCCCAGAGAATAGACTTAGTATAATTACAAATCCTTTACATTTGATGGATTTGTTTTGTGGCCTAAAATAAGCTCCATCTTTGTGAATATTCTGTGTATGTAAAAATAATGTTCATTCTACTTTTTTGTGTGAAATGTTTCATGAATGTCAATAGGTTAAGTTAAAGTCATATATATTAATTTATTAATTTTCTACATACTTGTTCTATTAATTATTGAGAGTAATGTTGAAGCCTACAGCTATAACATTAGATTTTTCAATAGGTTAAGTTAAAGTCATATATATTAATTTATTAATTTTCTACATATTTGTTCTATTAATTATTGAGAGTAATGTTGAAGCCTACAGCTATAGATTTTTCTATTTTTCCCTTTTTGTTTTATTAGTTTATATATATATAGTTTATATAAGTATATGTGTATATATAGTTTATATATTTATATGTATATATTTATATATGTATATATATGTGTATATATATATATACACACATGCATATATATGGATATATATATGTAAATATATATATGTATATTGTTTTATAATTCATTGTATAATTCATTGTTTTATTTTTTTGTGATACTCTAAGGTTTATAACAGGCATTTTTAACATGTCATATCTGCCTTCAAATATAATTGTATATTGAATGAATCTAACAACAGCATTCTTTCATTTCTCCTTACCATCCTTTGTGGTATTTTGCCATGTGTTTTGTTTTTGCACATGTTATAAACCACACAATATATTTTTATTTTTATTTTAAACTATTTTATCTCAAAAAGACTAATATGAAAAAATGTATTTTATATTTGCCTACTTATTTATAATCTCTAAGTCTCTTCATTTCTTTGTGCAGATTCAGATTCTCATCTTTTATCATATTTCTTTCCTCTGAAAAACTTCCTTGAGATTTCTTATAGTATAAGTTTGCTGGAAATAGCTTCTCTAATTTGGCTTGTTGATAAAACTTTTTATTTGCCTTTATTTCTGAAAGATATTTTTGCTGAGTATAAAATTTTCAATTGACATTTTTTTGACCCTCTTCTTCAAAGATAATTGTTTCATTGTTTCCTGGGCTGTATTTTTTTCTGACAAGAAGTATGTTGTAATTCTTATCTTTGTTTCTCTATTCTTTTTGGGACTTTCTCTGGCTGATTTTAAGATGGTCTCTTAGTCACTGGTTTTCAAGAATTTGATTATGGTATAACTTAGGAGGAGTTTCTTTATGTTTTCTTCAATAGGAGGTTGTTGAGATTCTTAAATCCATTGGTTTATAGGTTTTATCAAATTTGTAAAACTATGGCCATTATTTCCTCAAAAATTTTTTCTGTCTCTCCTCCTCTTTGGCACTCCAATTATATTTTTAGTAAATTGTTTGACATTGTGCTTCAGGTCACTGATTTACCATTAATATTTTTTTCTCCTCTGCATTTTATTTTGAGTGTTACTATTGGTATGTCTGCAAAGTAACTTCTTTAAAAAATTTATTGCCTACTTCACTTAATTTTATCCTCTGTAATATGCATTTTAGATACTACATTTATCAATTTATAATTTATTTTTTAAATTTTATTACTGTTTTATCATAATATTGCTTCCTGTACCTTCTTGGACATATGGAGCATATTTACAATAGTTGTTTTAATATTCTTGTTGTCTAGTTCCATTATCTCTGTCATTTCTTGGCTTATTTCTGTTGAATAATTTTTTATGGTTATGGATTTTATTTTGCTGTTTTCTCTTCTACCTAATAATTTTTTTGGATGCAAGTTATCATGAAGTTTACAATTCAGTTTAAGTTGCTAGATTTTTTTTCCTTTATATAGTTTTGAATTGTTTTTAGTTCACTCATTACTGTTTGGAATCAGCATGATACTTTTGAGGCATGCCTTTATGCTTTGTTAGGGCATGCCAGAGCATCATAGTTTAAGGCAAATTTAATACTACTATGAAGGTGATATCTTTTGTGCACTCTACCTAATAAATCATTTATTATAAGGCTTTTCTGCTCTGGCTAGTAGACACATGAAATATTCTCAACTCTTAGTGAACTCTGGAAATTACTCTGCCTGTAACTTTTCTGTCATTTTTCACCCCAACCTTGGGTATTTTCCAATCCTGTATCTAGAGGTCAATACTCAATGAAATACTTAAGGTATCACCTGCATAAATATCCACAACTTTCTTTATGGAGTTCCCTCCTCTCTGGTATTTTTCCCCCTGAAGATATTAGCCACTTCTGCCTCCATGAAAGGAACAAAGCCTCCAAACTTTGTCCTCCCAACTCAGCAAGACTGCTTGGCTCTGGCTTTCTCCTCCTTTCACTGAAGCCTAGAATTGCATCCAGATAGTGAACTGATGTCATCAAATGGTATCACCTCATTTGTTTTTATTTTCTCAGGAAGTACAGTGCTGCACTGCCTGTTGTCTAATATCTGAAAAACCTTGTTTAATATATTTTGTTCAGTTTTCTAGTTGTTCAAAAAAACTCATTACTTTATCATGAGAAGAAGCAGACTCTTCAAAAAAGAGCTTTGATAAAGACCACAGACATGTGAAGATAAGTCACTGTAAAATATTAAGAAGGAATATAGCATAATCAAAGCAAATGATAAGACAGTTTGAACACTTACTCTAGAACTTTCCTGGTATTCCCCTTTTGAAAGGAAGCAGAGCTTGGCATCCATCCCAGAGAGGGAATATTCAGGTAGGGGGAAAAAAAAACCCCTTGCATTTGGAATTAGAATTCTGAAAGTGAATACTGGTTCTACTGGCTACTAATATGTTACCTTAGAAAGTTTTATGAAATAATTACTTAATAGGTAATGCTGGTCAGTGAACTTGTTTCCTCACCAGCAAAATGGTGGTAAAGCCATCTCTTTCAAAGGGCTTTTGGAGGAATAGCTGGACATAAGAATGATCAGATATGTAGAAATTAAAATATGAGACTTCTAATTCCATTTCAGCCATTAACATGCTCTGTTAATGTAGCCATTAACATGCTCTGTTAATGTAGCCATTAACATGCTACAACTATAGAAGGTTAACCATTGAGAGAATGTTATACTTCATTAATTTTAATACTTTTAATTTATTAAAAGAAAATTCAGACTTTAAACTTGTATACATAATTTATTATATTTTTTACTGCTAAAATTATTCCAGGATTTTAGGATTTGGAAAAAAAAAACATTTCTAGACTCCAAGTTTTGACTAACAAAAATGTAAAGTTTTCTAATATTTTAAAATGTCAAGAAGGCAAAAGAGATGGTCTTAGTATGGTCATGAGTTTGTTAAAAATGTATAGTCAAGGTGACCCTAAATTCTTTTGCTTATGAATATAGGTGATAAAGTTGGGAACTGGCCAGGTATGTGGAGAGAAGGCAAATAGCTTACTTTATGCCAGAGAAAGTATGAACTGATGATAAGAAATATAGTGCTAAATATTTTCCATATTCTCTACCAAAGTTTGGAATGAATAAATTTAAATGTCATCATAAACTAAAGATACAGCTACTATAAAATACTGAAAATATTTGTGAGAAACTTGAGATGGGAATTCAGCGGAATCCCAAAGTAAAAATAAAATTCTAGTAAGAAAGCCTGGTTAGGAGCTACTTTTATGATTCTAGCTTAGTGGTTAGCCATAATCCCTTTGTAGTTACAGTATTAAATTACTATTTGATATCGTTTACCCTCTTACCTCTCCTCATTTAAAAATTAGTTTTTATAGTTTCTACTTTCACAAATATGGAATAGGTATACTTTCCCTATTCCTCTTGGTAAGTACAACTTAGGAACCTGGACATTAGATAGAAAACAAACATAAGAATACTTTGAAACATGGAGAGAAGGCAGTAGTCAGGCTAGGACCTCAGGACCCAAAGAATAACATAGAAGTAAATAATTGTTTGTTTGTTTTCTGTTTTGTTTTTGTTATTATATAGGTACAGACTTATTGATATAAAATATGTCAATTTGTATATAAAGCTATACAGGCAGGAAAGAAGGCCGAAAAAGTACTCAAAGAAATAATATGGCTGAAAACCTCACAAATGTAGCAGAAGATATAAAAACACAGATTTAAGAAGCTTAGTGATACCTAAACAGAATAAACTCAGTGAAATCCACACCAAGACATGTTACAGTCAAACTTCTGTGAACTAAAGACAAAGAAAACATCTGTAAAGCGTGAATAAAGTGAATCAAGAAATAACACCTTATTTATAGGAGAAAAATAATTTAAATGACAGGGATTTCTCTGCCCAGACATCACAGGGACTAGAAGGAAGTGGCACAATATTTTTCAAGGGCTAAAAAAAACTGTCAACCAGAAACCAACCATACCAGTACCTCAATTTGGGACTTCTTCAGAACCACGAGAAAGCAAATATCTGTTGTTTAAACCACCAGTCTTTTATATTTTGTTATTGCAGCCCAAGCTGACTAAATTGAGAAAAAATTGGGTAAAGGGTGCATGGGGTTCCTCTAATTTATTATTTCAGGCAACTGAATAGGAATAATAAATACCTGAAAATAAAAGTTTTAATTAACAAAATTTTGTATTTGCGAATTACCTTGGAACTATTTTTATAATGTCTTAGAAATGCCATAGAAATTACCTTCCATTAATACTGTACTTGACATTGTTCCAAGTGTTTTTCAGACAATATCTCTCACCAGAACTTTGTTATATGCTGGAGAGCCATTGTTAGAGATGAAAAAAACGGAATCTTCTAGAGGTAATCTAGCTTGAATATAGTCATATAACTAATAAGAGACTCTAGTTTTGACACCTACTCAAAGACTTTTTCCATTTCAACAAGCCAACCATGAGAATCATGAGTTTGCTTAGCCATAGAAGAGGATGAACTGCCTCTATATTCCTCAGAATAAAATGAAAATCATTGGAGAATTATACAGAAACACATTAGGGCCATGCTGAGAGTGTTAAGAGCTGTGTGAGTCTCCATCTACCAATGAGCAGTCAAAGTTGACTTGATCAGCCCTTAATTGGAGATGCATATGGACAGGATGCCTTTGAGAAGGCAGAGGAGGAGTGAGTCCAAGGGTCTCACAAGCACACAAGAGTTAACTTCCAGTTAGTTATTCTAGCCCCAGCTCTCCAGATGAGGCTTTCCTGTGCACACCCTCTGAATGCAGAACTTGTAAAAAACACTGTCTCCACGGAATACATTCAAGTGTAAATATGTGAGGAATGTATGGGGGAAAGTGGTGACTCTCTGTTTGCTTTTCATTAGGAATGGATTCCTGATATTCACTGTCCCAAGCAGAAAAGCAAGGCCAGTTTTTAAAAACCAAGTGTCTTTTCTTCATAGGCCTCTGCCACGTTTATAGAAAACATTATACAGTGCAAAAATAACAGAGCTGGGCTTCGTGTGCTCCAGCTGCATTCTCTGCATTGGGAATAAAATGGCAGCTTCTGCCTTTCAGCCAAGAGCCCAAGGTTTTATTTTGCATTCAAGAATTCAGAACAGAAAGAACTTTCTGAGTAGTTGTTATTTTGTAAAAACAAACAGTAAGCTAAATTTATTATAATAAGAGCCCACTTGAATTTAAAAATTGGTGTGTGTGTGTGTGACTGGCCATGGCATTTGGTCCACTGTTATTACTTTAATTCCTATTTTCAGGATATAAACCACCAAGGTGTTTTGACAAGAGGCTTGTTAAATGTAAAATGAAACTAAGTTATTCACCTGTTTAGTACATCTATGAAAAACAAAATTTATCTTTCAGGTTGTCTGATGGCTCACTTTTACCTTTCAGATAACAAGAAGGCCAAGTAATCAGATGACCCCCAGTGGTAAGCCAAATTTTATACCTCATGGACACGCCACAAGCCACAGTCAATGAGTAGACTTTGGGGCATTGTAGTTAACACAATCTTTTCCCAGATCTACTGTCAGGACCTTTAAATTTAATATCATCATGGCCATACTCGAGAAAGCCACTTGAATAGAGGACAGAGACTTTGCTCAGGGCATTCAGATCATCTGAGTCTGGTGCTTTCTTAATCTGTAGGTAATAATAATAGCTACTAGTGACTAAGTTGCAATTATTTGCCATGCACTGAGGTAGATGTTGTGCATGTATTATCTCATTTAATCTTCACAAGAACTGAATAGGTGGATCAGACTCACACAATATTGCATGTGAAGAAACCAAGTAGATAAGTACCTATCCTGAGATTGCACATTTGGCAAATACAGACATTGGGGCCGAATATAAGCATGGCTTTCAAACCCCATGTGTTTGCTCTTGCATGCAGCATGATGCATTGGCACTAAAACTCTTCAAGAGCAAAATCCTTGAGTGACCCAGTGATTATTGTGTTGGAACAGAATGTCGTTTTATCTCTTTTGAGTTAACTCCTGGACATTTGGCTAGTCACTACTTGATGACTTCAGAAATCCAGTGTGTTTTGGTGACAGGAGTGTAGGACAAGCCAGGAGATCTGGATTCCTATTTTGTTTTCACACTAATTTTGCAGTTACGACATGAGATAAGTCAGTCCAGGAATCTGTGCTACAGTTTTCTTATGTGTCAAAATGACATAATATGTACATTGCTTTACAGTTAGGAATGTTTTCAGATGCAAGTAGCAAAATACATGAGCAACAGTAGCTAAGAGCGTAAGAATATTTATTCTGTACTTAATAAAAAGTTTGGTGGTGGGAGGTCTAAGGGTAGATCAGCAACTCAATAATCATATCAAGAACTCATTCCTTTTTGTATTCATTGTATCCCACTACTTTTCATCCTCATGCTTATTGTCTTATGGTTGCAAAGTGGCTGATGCAGCTCCAGTATCATATCTATCTATACTCAGCAAAAGGAGAATAAAGAAGGAGCAGAATCAATAAACTCTTCCTCGTAGCTGTTTTTTTTTTCATCAAGAAGAAAGTTGTATTTCTCAGAAATCCCATAGTGCACTTCCCATTCTAACCTCATTGTCGAAAAACTAGGTCACTTGGCCTCCCACCCATAACTGGGAGTCCAAGAAATCAAGTGCCTGGCTTTTCAGACTTAGTATTGGAAGGCAGAAAGAGAGAAAGTGGTTCAGAATGGTTTTGTAAGTCATCATCTGTGTCTGCCACACTCGGAACATCAAAGAATTTGTTTCACCAAACGAAACTTTCCCAATTCATTCCTTTTCATTCTAAATAGTTTGTAACCAATACTTCAGACATTGTATATTTTGAATCATTTTTTTGATGTTTCATACATGTAAAGTACAAAAATGCTAAGTCAATACTATAGATACTCAAGAAATAAATTATTTCAATGCAGAGGAATGCTCACCTGTAATCTATTGCCCAGTACATTTTTTATGTCATTTGAAGTCACTTCTTACATTTGTGTTCTCTTCTCTTTTTAATGAGTAGTAAACTAGACATGAGATATGTAGAAATAATTCCAGAACATCTGGATGAAAGGGAAAAATAATCAATTATCTGGATGTTTTGTCTGCATAACACTGAAACATGTAGCACTGTGTAGACAAAACATCTAGATGATTGAATAATTTGCTCTTCATCCAGACATTTTGTTGTCATGTGGACAAAAAGCACTGCCAAGTTAGGGACATAACAGAAGAAAACAGGGTGTAGCAAAGCTTGTCTAATTTGTAGAGTTCAAGAACTGTCATTAAACTTATGAGAAAGGAGGATAATTAATGAGATATGTGTCAAATTAATTTTTAAAAATTTTAGGCTGTATTGGAAGAAGCTTCTTACTATGGGTTCACAGTGATCATAATACATGATGGTCCCATTACGAGGCACTTAATAGAAAACACACAAACTACTAGTTATGTGACATTGTGTTTGTTTTATAAATGAAGCAATGCACACACAGAAAAAAAATAGTGACTAGTAAAATACGTCTTTATGTCCTAGAAGGACAAATATAGAAACTAACTCCAGTTGTCTAATTGTAAGTCAATTTATTAGGCCAGATTCAGTTCAAATTCAGTAATTATTTACCTTTGGTGTTGCAGGCGCTGTGCTGGTCACTTTTTCATATGTAGGCCATTATTTAATTTATTCTCCATTAATTCTTGTGGTTGCTATTGTTATTCTCATTTTATAAATGGGAATCTGGGTCTTAAGGGTGAAGGAAAATCTCCAAAATATCATAGGTTGATTATTTCTACAAATAATGTGATGCTTAAAAGTTTGTTTTCTTTTTATTCATCATGCATTATTCTGTGTAAAAGGAAGGAGCATCACTGAAAATGAAATTTCCAAAATTTGGGTGTCATGATTCTTAAAAAGCTAGGAAATATGGCTAATACACTATGTCATGCTATTTTACTTCATGTATGTATGTATGTATGTATGTACATATATATGTATGTATGTCTATGTTTAAAATCAAATATGCTTGAGAACTTGACAAAGAGCGATATTAATATTCAATAGGAATCTATTTTATCCTTGAAGAACCTGAGAGGGCAATATACTGTCCTCAAATACTGTCTGAAAGACCTCACTGAGATAACAAATTGAGTTTTATGAGCCCCATCCCCATTCCTTCCTAAGCAGACAGTTCCAAATTCAATACACAGAGATCATTAGTGGAATACTCTGTCTTTCAAGTCAGTCTTATGCGGTCTCTCATTTTTCTGCAGTGACTTGGTGGGATGGGGTAGCAATGAGAGCTAAGATAATGTTGGTTAGAACCAAAAGTTGTGTGATCAGGACCCAATGGTCTGGGATGTTTCATGTCAAAAACAAAGCAAAACAAAACTCAAAAACAGCATCAGCAGGGAAATGGATCTGAGTAGGAAAGGAAAAGAATTCTTCACTTGAGCCATAGTGGTTTATTAATCACAACAGAGAAGCTCGTCAATGTGAAAACCCCTGAGTTCTGCAGCTACTTTGTTAAGTATAAAATCTTCTGATTTATGAATGTGGAATGAGAGTTGGACGAGCCTCTTTTCTACAGACCAGGAGCTTCAGGGTGAAGCCCACTGTGCAGCTCATTCATACATTTTTTTACTGTGAAACTTCAACACCCTTTAATATAATGTGTTTAAACCTGTATTGGGGTATGGAATTAGAGAGTGGTCATCAGTTGCACATCTCTGAGAAGATACTAAATATTACTGAATGATACATTAAAAAGGTGAATTTCATAGTAAGTGAATTATATCTCAATTTAAGAAAACCGAATTGGGCTAATTCAAATGGCTTCTTGGACATCAAATAGATCTTACAAAGCAATATTTAGGTCATTTAAGTGTAAATGAAACAAAAACATATGGAGTAAATTTCTTCAAAACTGCACATGATTTCAAAAATTAAGGGGGAAACATTCTTGGCAAAACCTGGTTAGGTTTTATCTAATCCAAAACTCTTGAAAAATAAATTGAGACATTTCATAAACCAAAATACAGCTGGCTTTTCCATTCAGTGCATATTTGTTATATGCTGTCCTTCTCACTAAGTACATTTGTACTCATATTGGAAGGCACAGGTACTTCAGGTACCCAGGTGTCATACAGCATAAAGCAAGGTCATGTTGCAGAAATTTTGCTACAGTATATTAAACACTATGTGGCTAATGTGATGGAGAAACTGGATATTAAATCTTATTTAATTTTAATTAATTTATATTTAAATGTAAATAGTCACAGGTGCTAGCAGTTAACTGTGTTGGGCAGTCCAGATCTCGTCTGACACTTAGATGCTAAAATTATATATTGTTGTTATTTCAAAAAGTTTGGAGAGTCTTTCATTCATTCAAATAGCTATGAAATTCTGTGGCTTCTCTGTGGTCCATTGCTTGCAATATCATTTACTCTTGATTTGTTTTTGCTAACAGTGAAGGCTTCCTATGACCTAAAATAGAAGTTAGCATACTGTGATGCTTAGGTCAAATCCATCCTGCTTGGGTTTTTGGAAAGAAAAAAAGGAAAGAAGGAAAGAAGGAAAGAAGGAAAGAAGGAAAGAAGGAAAGAAGGAAAGAAGGAAGGAAGGAAGGAAGGAAGGAAGGAAGGAAGGAAGGAAGGAAGGAAGGAAGGAAGGAAGAAAGGAAGGAAGGAAGGGAAAAAAACAACAGTTGTATTGAAACAGTCATGCCCTTTGTTTCAGTATTGTCCAAGACCGTTTTTCTGCTATGATGGCAGAATGGAGTAGTTGTGACAGAGACCATATGGCTGGCAAAGCGAAAAATATTGCTATCTCAACTTTACCAAAAAAATTTGCCTACCCTGGATTTAGAATAAGGTAAATTTGCGATTTCCTTGTATATCATAATAATTAAAAGCTTATTGTTTCTGTATCTTTGATCGTTTTTAGAGAATAAGATCTTTGTATTAGAATGTTGGATGCCTTTTTATTTTTCTTCTTATTTGACACCAATTAAATGTCACTGGCTCAGAGGGTTTGCACTTCTTCTTGCCTTGTTTTAAATTTTGCTGTCTGATAGTCTGTCTTAGGCAGTGGCTATTCCAGTAAGTTGACCAGACATGGCACTAGCCTATTGGTGATTTCAGGGGACTTTAAAATCCTTCTGGATGATGTACTCTTTATTTGTAAGAAAATTAAATTTAAGTCATTGATTTTCCAAGTTTTTGTGGGATGATTTCACTCACAGAGAAAACTTTATAAAGTGTTGCTCAAAATGCAAATATGACTTCAGTTTCTCATTAGTAGCAAAGCTTGAATTTGCATATTTTGATTTCATCTTTGGATGCTTTTATTTATCCACCCCCAAATTATTATTCTTCTCAGTCCAAAGTCATAACGTGTGGTGGCTACTTCAAGGAGAGATATGGGTGATTATTTATATAGCAATTGACAAGCTAATACCTAAGATTTATTCATTTATATTTATTAATATATTTATTGTATTATTACATTTATTTTGTTTATATTGATACATTTATTAAAGATATCTAAGATTTATTTTTTAATTGTAGGAAAATGTCTGTGCTAACATTTCAATTCTCACTTTTGTAACTGCAATTTGTAGCTGCAGTTTGTTATTCAGAGTTTTGAAAACTTAGTAATCAGCCTTTGGAACAAATGAATCCATTTGCGTGTGGTTGGGGCTTCCTGCTGTACCTAGTGAGCTGAGCCTGATCCTAATGGAGACACTGACTTCAGTAAAAGCAAAGAGAAGACCAGGCAAAGGTGTTGAATACCTGGCAACAAAAACATGATATCATCTAATTCACCGAGAGTTGATGTATTACATTTGACCTTGTTGTGATAGTTGTTACATTGCTGTCTTTTCTTATTTCAAAAGTGTGGAAATTTCTTCTTAAAATATTTTTCTATCTCTGGTCTATAACTATTTTTCAAACAATGTGATACTGCAATTCTGATCTCCTTGGTTTTCATGAAGACGCTACGCTGGGTTGAAAATTTGATTCTTCAACATTATGATTACAATTTAGAATAAATCTCAAAATATCTTTTTGAGAACTAGAAATATGATAAAGCACGCATATACATCTAACTACATCTCTGTCTTGGCTTATTTGGACTGCTATAACAAAAATGCTGCAGGCTGGGTGGCTTGCAAATAAGACATTTCTCAGAACTCTGGAGGCTGGTAAGTCCAAGATGGAAATGCTGGTAGACTTGGTGTCTAGTGAGAGCCCACTCTGGTTCATTGATGACTGTCTTTTCACTGTGTCCTCACATGGCAGAAGGGTGATAGAGCTCTCTGGGGTCCCTCTGTAGGGGCACTAATCTCATTTATAAAGGACCCATCCTTATGTCATAATCACCTCGCAAAGGCCATCACATTGGGCATTAGATTTCAACAGATACAAACTTTTGGGTTATGGTAATACTCAATGAAGCTGGGCATCTGTCACATGGCAGTTTTGTGCATTACTTTCTGTATCAAAATGGTATGTAGTGAGGTAGAAACTTGGCATGTAGGCACAGGTCCTCATAATGTCTGTAACAACCATGTGGGTCAGCTTGCACTACGTACATCCAGATGTCTGCATTGTTAGTGACAATCTGTCTAAAATTTTAAGGGTTCTTTAAAAAAAATCCTATATATTTCTTGTAATTTTGTAAGAATACAAATTCTTTTGTTGTTGTTGTTGGCAACCTCTAATTTATTTCTCTTTGATTACCCCCTGGATGTTCAGTTAAGGTTGGAGAATTCTAAGTAAATTCTTATATTACTCTTATTTCTAATTTCCATCAACAGAGCTAAGATCATATCTTTTAGCTGAAGATCTTATTTGTCCATGGAGAACCTCTGCAAGGCACCTGTGGAAATACCAAGACCATAACACTTTATGTGAGACCAAACTATTATTTTTCAAACTACAATGCAAATAGAAACACTAAAACATTTTTATGGATTAAACTTGAAAACAAACCTGTATCTATTTATTCTCTAATAAACATTAGTACCCAATGTTTTCTGAAATTATCGGAACAACATAGAGATTGGTGAGTAATAACTTTTTCCCAGTGCTCCTTTAGTACATTGTCCATAAAACGAACATGGAACTTGACACATTTTATTGTTCGTTTACCGATGAGTGTAGGCAGGACTCAACAGATGGGACACTGACTACAGAACTTTCTCTTTGATCGAGGTGGGGCCTCCTCTGCCAGAGGACCCTAAAAAGTAGGTGTTCATCTGACTAAGGCCACTAGGATGCGTGCCCTGTAACATGTTCTGTGGGTGCCACTCTCAGCTGCTAGTGAACTGGCTGTGCAGAGGCACTCCTTTATTGAGGACTTGGGCCACTGACTTCCTTCTGTTTATTATTTCTCTTCCTTTCCTCTTTGTTTGATTGATAAGTCATATTTTCCTAACACTGGAATGACTTCTTATTATTTTGCTTTCATTATTTCAATTTTCACTTTTCTTCACATTTAAGTAATATCTGTAAAGACTTCCTTTTCAGTCTTTGTGAAAGTAATGAGGAGGCTGTGCATCCATCTACCTACCTCCTGAAATGTTAAAAAAAAAAAAAAGAACTAAATGTGGCCCTTTGGCTATGCTTGACCATCAGAAGATTGCAGACCTGGAGCAGGCCCCTCTGGCCCACTGAGCTGTACTTTACTGTCATGCCATTGCTGGACATCAGGCACTACGACTCAAAGTAGATCAACAAAATTTATGATTGTATCTGTTACAGTGGCGTTATT
Source organism: Macroglossus sobrinus (assembly GCA_004027375.1). Lineage (NCBI taxonomy): Eukaryota > Metazoa > Chordata > Mammalia > Chiroptera > Pteropodidae > Macroglossus > Macroglossus sobrinus. The sequence goes on along the minus strand of PVKZ01001687.1, from coordinate 86,751 downwards.
GAACATTTTACTATAGCTTGCATGGTTTTTCCTTATGAGTTCCCTTTCATCATCAGTCCTACCAACTACTCAGTAGAGAAATTTCTCTGAGCTCTGGCCTCTCCAACCAGCATTTTTGTCTTATAGATGTTGAATTGGGTCTAGGAAACTATAAGCCAAGTACAGTAGCATGATGAGGGTGGCTGTTCATGTGGTTATTATTTTTTTCTTCCTCTCTTTTCTCCCATTTCTCTAATTTCCTCATTACATACTTTACCAAATGTGACTTTATAAACCGTCATGAATAATTTCTGAATTGAGGCATTGCAGATAAAAAGAAGAGAAGAAAAAGGGAGAAAGGAAGAGAAAAAGAAAGGCAGACATTTGGCATTCTCCTATTCTAAGAACTCTTCAAAACAAAACTTTCTTACTAATTTTTACTTTTTTGACATATTCTATGATGATTAGTCAATGAAAATCACGATACGTTTAGGCCTTTGATTAATTTATCACTGTTACTTTTTAAAATATCCAACTCATTGGCAATGTTTTTAAGACCATCTTTTAAAAACATCTCCTCTAAAACTGAATTTTCCTAAATATCAGAAACTTCCAATTGCATTTCATGTAGTTGGAAGATTTCCACATTTTCTTTTAGATGACATTCTTTGCCGTGAGTCACTTTATTCATATCAGGCTGACATGAATCCCACAGTATTTTTAATGCCTGGATCTTCCGTACTCCACTCAACACTCATAAGCTTCCACCTTAGAGTGTACAGAATGGATTATTTCAATAGTGCAAACAACATTGAAAATATTTTTAGGCAGAAAATAAATGCTACTTCATCTCATTGCAATTATTGGCAGGGGGAGGGGGAATCTTACCTAGACTAGACAGAAATGATTCACATTGGCCCTGAGCCAGACATCCAAGATGATTTGACAATTATGTTCAAGAGCCAAGGAGCCTTTTGTAACCACACAAGTTTAGAACTTTTGTTTTATAACTCCAAGTTTTCCAAAAATGTTGGCAATAAACTTTATAAACATGAACTCTATTTATCAGCAGTGCCTTCCAAAAAGTCCTTCCTAAAGGAGTTTTAAAGAAAAATATAAACTCTTTTACTCTGGGAAACTGATTAGAAAAAAAAAAAGAGTGAATTTAGCTCAATATCATATGTTGGCCCATGAGCTTGCCCTTGCTACCTTTTCTTTGCCTCATATTCTTCAGCTGCATTTCAATTTCTCAAACTCTCCAAGGCCTTCTTATATCAGAAGCTTCTCCCAGTTTCCCATCATTTTTCTTTTGAGTTTTAACTTGCTGTTCTAGTTTCATTTTAAATGAATCTTTCTTATGAAAGCATTCTATGGCCCCAACACTAAGTAAGGGTCTTGCCGTTACATGTACACTTAGAAACCTATACTTTTCCTTTTTAGCATCTATCATTATCATGATTATATACTCAATAATGTCTTATCTTATTCATAGCAATAATCACATCCCTTACCACTGAGCCTGGGAGATAATGATTCTTCAATAAACATGTGTTTATTGATGGGATAAATATTATATGACCAAGAGAAGAGTCTACATTTAATGTTAATTTGCTTTTTTTATTTTTATGTTATAAAGCATGAAAGTTATAACTAAATTTGCAAGATGAAATAGTTTTTCTTAGTCAGAAAAAACTCATCAATTCCTCTGTTATTTGTGTCTCTTTGCAAATATATCAACTCATAGTTCCATATTCTGTGATGCTTTGTAATTTCAGGTAAATTAGAGAGTATAATTATACTATAATATATCATTTCCACTCTCCTGGTGGAAATTGCCCACATTTCCAGAGAAAAATAAAAGCATTGTTAAAATAATCTTCCTCTGACTGCTCTATGAACTGGCCTTTTAATGTTATTTTAAGATAAATATGTAGCCAAATTCCAGAGGGCTCACAAATTGAGATTCAGCAGTAAACTTAACTTTGGGTAGTCACTTATCCAAGGAAATGCCTTGCTAAACTGGAGTAGGAGTCACAAGACTTTGGTCCAGTCTCAAAGTTTCCCAATTTTTGCATTGATGAAATGAAAAGTTTATTTATTCCTTTAGCAGTTATTTATTTAACACCTTCTATGTAGCACCATTGTGTTAGGTTATTAAAAAGATGCAAAAGGAGAGAAATATGTTTTTTAAAGTACTCAAATTAGCCACAGTAGTAATAGGTCCAATAAACATTAATAATGAAAAGTTAGAATCTGTACATACTTGTACTGCAGGCTCCCAAGCGAGTTTTATGGATTTCAAGTTATTCAGTGTGTTCCTAAAAGTTTTTCTATCTCTAATATTAAATTTGATGAATGGAGAGACACGATGCCTATAAACATATCAAAGTCTCTGACAATTCTCACAATCACTAAAACGATTTAATTTTATTTAACCAAGTATTTTCCCAAAACTTTATATCTTTCTCCTAACTAACCTATTAATAATCCATGTTCAAAGAAAACTTGCAAACATTCTAAGAAAACACTGTGTTCAAATCATTGGGAAAAGCCTAATAATGATCATGGAGAATTCAGGAATCAGAAACAAGTCTGGGGTTCCTGATAATGCAGAGGGTGAGATTGGTCAGATAGAGCAGAGACAGATTCTAAAGGAAGTTAAATGTTATACGAGGCACATGAAGATTACTAACAGGCAACCATTTGCCTCTGATGCATTCTGATCTGAAGGTGTGTGGCAGGGAAGAGACCTGAATGAGGCTAGTATTTCCAAGAGATCTATGGGAAAGAGTACTGAGTGTAGATTGGATGGGAAAGAGAGACATAGAAAAGAATCCAGAAGCTCCTGCTCAGGGTTGACTGCCTGGGGTAGGAAAATATAAATGAGAACAGAGTTCTTAACATCTCACAGGAAAACATGACTAATCTTGAGAAGGGATAGAGATGAAAGAAGGCAAAAGAGTAGAAGTACCTCCATGGTGTTGGTTTTAAAACATTTTCTATTGGTGCCAGTGACACTATATGGCAGCTGGAAAAGGAACCTTGTTCTGGGGTGGAGGAAACTGTGTAAGATTGAGTGACAGAGATATGAATAATAGCCATAAGAGTCACATCTGAAGTTAGAAAGAGAACAGCAAGGGCCAAATCTACCCTGAGATTGTCCACAACTGGTAATGTGCAGGGAAAGAAGGAATAGGTAAGACCATTACATTCTGTAAGCATTCATCAAACTATGATTATTTCAAGCACTATGTTAGGTGCTGTATACACAAGCATAAAACACAATGACTTACAACAAATATCTTATATTTTAAAAAGAGAGAACAAACAAACATAGTCTGTAGTGATGATGGACCGTGATGAATTGCATTGCCTGGTGATCACGCCATGGACAGCCCTGAGACTTACCCTGACCGATAGAATGTGGTGAGAGTGAAGCTGTATAACTTCTAAGGCTGATCCTTAGGCATTTTCAGCTTCATCTTTTGCCATTTGAACATCCGTCTTAGAACCCAGTCTCCATGTTCTGAGAAACCCACTCTTATGGAGAGCATACATGATATATGATCAAAGGTCAACAGTTGACATTCTCATCTGAACTTCCAAGCGTGCCATCTTGGATATTGCAGACCAGTCAAGCTCCTAGGTTGTTGCAGTCCCAGCTCATGTGGGGCAGAAGAACTGTCCTATTGAGCTCTGTCAACCCAAAGAACCATGAGAGATGACTAAATTGTTGCTCTAAATCAGTAAGTTTATGGATGTTTTGTTATGAAGTTATATATAAGTGAATGTGGTCAGCTGATAGAAAAACACAGGAAAAGTGATTAATTATGCAAGGATGGTCTAAGCAATCTAGAATAAGTTGTAAAACCATAAACCAATTTAAAGAAAAAGCAAGTATTTACCAGAGAGACAGGAGGCAAAAGTATTCCAGGAAAAAGACAGCAGTAAAATAGCTACATATGAGAAACTACATAAGACAAAGGGCATGTGTATTGGAAGGCTGAAAAAATAGATTCTAGAAAGGTTGTTGAGTCCAATTTTCTGAAAGTATTATATGTAATAGGCATGAAATTTATACCGTAGGCCATGGAGCTATTAAAAAAATCTTAAGGCAGAATATAGCAGAAGTGACATATTACATATTTATTTGACAAATATTTATTAACACATTCTATGCAACTGATGCCGTGAGAATGTTGAGGACAGATAAAATGATAATAACAAGCAGTCATGCTTCATATTTTATCAACCTTGCAATGTAGCCAGAGAAACAGATGGATAATTATGAAAGTAATGAAAAATTATAAGTTGCAATAGATACTATGACAAAAAGGAAAATTTTGCTGTGAAAGACACATGGACAAATTAAACAAATTTCTTGTACCATCTTGACATAATAAATCAGCAATAAATGGTGGTAATATGGGTAATGGACTGTAGAGAAATAGAAATATTGGAAGAAAAGAGAATAATTGTAAAAATAGTGCCATAAGACAAGAAAATAATGATGAGGGCCAGAGACAGAGCAGTGAGTTATACAGGTGGTAACAGGAATGTAGAGACAAGAAAGTAACATTTTAGAAGCCGAAGTGGCAATAGTGAAAAACCAACTTGCTATCTACACAAAAGAGGAAAGAACACTGAAGACAACTTCATTCAGTTTTAATCTTGAATAAACGAGCTTTATCAACGGAAATAGAAAACACACTAGCAGGCTCAAATATGGAGAGGAAACATAATTAAATTTTTGGTTTGTGAGCCTTGAGTATGAGGTACTTTAAGGAGAAGATTTCTCATTGATATTACAGACTGTATTATTCCATTTATACAAAATGTAATAAATGCAAACTCATCTATAGTGACAGAAATATTTGTGGTTACCTGGGGACCAGATTGGAAGTGTTGGAAGGGGCCCGGCAAAGAGATTTGCACAAGGTCATAAGGGAACATTAAGGGGTGATGGATGTTTTTATTATCTTCATTGTATTTCAAAACTTATTCAAGTGTACAGTTTAAATACATTCAGTTTATTTTATTCAAGCTGTAGCTCAATAAAGCTTTTTATGTAAAGAAATAATGCATAAGAAGAGATTTATGAAGAGTGGTACAAACATTTACAAATGCATGCATTTGCAAATTTGGACAAAAAGAGATTGAAAGGAGCTTGAAGTATTTGTGATGTGCAAAATAAATTACTATTTGAATTAAAAAGAAAGAGAAGAACATTTTTTTATTGATGGAGAAATTCTCACATTTACCCTAAAACAAAGGTAACAAGATTGGATATTTGTGATATTTATTCTACTAGTGGGAATTGAAGGGGAAAAAATTTGACAATCGAATTATCAGAAATAAGAAAGTAGATTAAAATGAAAATGATGACAAATTGAGAAATATAGAAATGTCTCAGCAAAACAGCCTTGACAAAGTTATTGCTTACTGAGAAATAAGACAGGGAAACAAACAAAGAAACAAAAAACATAGAAATTGGCTTAAGCAAGTCAAATATTCCTCTTCACTGAGTATTGGCATAGTCTGGGGAAAAATCATCAAAAACAAACATCAAGGCAGAACAGAAGAATGGTGAAAAAAGAACAGAAGAATAGGCCATCTAGTAAATAAATATAACAATAATAACAAATTAAATGTTATAGTTAATATAAAATAGGATAATAATCCCCCCAAAATAGTTTGGTGTCTATGAATCTCCTCTTTTACACAAGGCCAAGCTCAATATTTATTTATTTGTTTATACACTAAAATATTTATTGAAACTTTTCTATGTGTCAGACATTGTTCCAAGTGCCAGTGTTATATTAGTAAATAAAGTAGATTAAGTGCTTACTTTCATGGAACTTACATTTGTTTTGTTTATTGTATTGATAAATATTAAATTGATTAACTAAAACATTTGTGAACATGTGAAACTAGTCTTATTTGAACAATGTTGCAAACTTTGACACAATATTTGTAAAGTATTTCTGCTTTTTCTCATGACTACTTTCTAAGAGTAGAGATATCAATAGTAGTTAAAAACTATTTTCATTCTTCTGTTTAAACAAAAAGGATGGTTGGTCTATCTTTTTAAATATGTTTTCAAAAGAATAAAGTTCAAATACAAGTGATTCTTAAAATTAAAATGTTGTCATCATTCCTTTTTATCCTCTCTGTAATTTCAGTCACATCTTGGCTTTCTCTGGCTGAGAAAAAAAATTGAAAGTTCATTGCCAGATGCATAGTTCAAAAGTCAGAATTGTAATATCATTGCCTAAAGAATTCTCAACACCAGGGAATCTCCCAAAGAATGCTGAAGCCCGTGTTTCTTCAAAGCCCCTGCAGGCAACAGCCCAGTTGGACTTTGGGCTGCCAAAAGAAACATAAAAGTGAGAAATTATCTGCAAAAAACAACACAGCCATCTTTATTGGGCCTGCCTTATCAAAAAATCAGAATATCCAGCTCAACTCACCCTTTCCATTTCAAAAAAAACAAAAAACAAAAATACATTTTTGAACATTGATGCTAGATGTGCCTGGTTGGAAGTTTGGCTGGCTGAACAACCAAAACCAAAACCAAAACAAAAACAAAAAACGAACAAAACAAAAACAACTTTTAAAAAAAAGCATTCTATATCAACAAAATATGGAAACACTCAAAGTGTTTTTCTCTTGGTAGAAAATCTCCTATTATTTTATGCAATTTTTGCCTGAGAGTTGACTTTGAATTACATGTAAACAGAAGAATTGCTACAGTCCTGATATTTAGAGAAAGTTATAATCCTCTATTACTTTCTAACTGATGTATTATAAGTAAAATAGTACAACTTTATTTTCCTTCTCTTTTATCACAAACAAAAATCTCCCTGAGCTAACTGAAAGTTAAATTGTATTTCTCATTTGGTCCCAACAGCGGATCCCATAATGTATCCAATTATACAGAAAAACAGATTATTCTACTTATACTGTGAATAAATGATCTGTTTTCAGTCCTAAGGAGATATACTTCAAATGTTAGAAGTAAAAACTTCTAATGTTATTTCATTATCATTTCACCCCTCACATCCCAGCCATTCATACCTCTAAGTTAAAAAAAAAAAATGCTATTTTCAAGATAGCTTTAAGTTATGTCTTTGCTCCTCATAAATTTTTATAAAAGAAAATCTTATTTCCTGCCAAATTTAGTTTATTGGCCTTTAAAATAAAAATTAATGTTCCCTTGGCATAATGGTTGCCAAATGAAGGGAATTCGTAGCATCAGGCTTTATGTGTGTTGTGTAGAAAAGCAGGAAGTATTGTAATTCTGACCTTATGTATTGTATCTGCAAAAAAAATCACCTAGTTCTCCCTTGATTTCTGAAGACTGATGATGAATCTCACAATGAAAGTAAATTTCAAATACTCTTCAGTACAGAGAAGTGGAAAGGATAAAGGAAAGCCTGACTTAAGAGAAAAACCACTCTAAGGCAGAGTTTAAAGTAAATGCAAGAAGCCAAAGGATACTTGGTTTGTCACTTTTTATGAAGTGCTAACAAGGGAAAGAGCACAACTGCAGAAAGCCTTCTCTTTAGATGTCTTACTGCTCGAATTTTTCTGACGTGAGGTTATGGAATATGAATGTTCTTGAACAAATCTTTTAATAACTAGAGCCTACATGTTGCCTTTTAAAAAATATTGATTTGTCTCCAGAAGGAGAACCCCCAAACCATAATTGTCTGGCTTTATTTAGTTTGGGCTAAAAGGCAAACCCTATACCTAAGAATATACTAGTGCTCTCCAAAACAACTTTTACTAAAGCAAGTTTCTTTTAACCAGAAGTAAAAATGAGCACAAAGCTATCCCAAATGTGCCAGTGTTTAGAAGCTGTAAAATAAAGACATTTGTCAAAATACTCTTGGGCTGGCTCATTGGGTGAAACCATCTGTCTAGAAGTCTGAGACCAGTTTAGGGAATGAGAATTCCCACTTTCATCCCCATGCACTGCAATCCTTGAGGTCTCCTGGAGATAGGAAACAAAGCTCTTTGAATCCAGCTTCATCATCTGTACTTGAGGAAAATCCAGTGTCTTTGTTTTAATTTGTTGTAATATTCAATATAACTAAAACAAAGTTTAAAGAAAGGTAAAAGGTAGTTTCTGCCTTTTGTTCAAATGGTTAATCAAAGATGTCTAAGATGAAGATGAGTGTATCTCTGGACAAGCTCTGCTCACCAGTGACTACTACCTCTAGTCCCAGGAGCTGGGACCTGCCCAGCTACACCCAAACCGGTTAGCTCCAGCCACTCAGAGGCACCCATCAATTACACCCCAAATGAAGGAATGACTATGACCATCTTTTTAACTGATAAATTATAGACATTTGGAGTGAGAATTCGACAAAGCCTGAAGCTATTAGTAGCTCTATCTGTTAAAAAAAAAAAAGATTTAAGCCAGTTTATTATAAGAAAGAGACAGTAATAGATTGTTCTTGAAGGAAAACATACTAGCTAAAAGGAAGGAGCCAGAATTTATTTTGATATGTGGTCCATGGCAAGAGCAAGTCTAAACTCTTATCTCTCCCTAGAAGATTAAGTGTATTTTTCCATTGGAAAACACTCATCATCTAAAAAACTTTATCTCCTTCTAAAGATGTATTTAGATAGCATTTCTTTTACAACTTCAGCTAAATCCAATTGGATGACTGTTTTCAAAAGGTATCATAAGACCTAAAATGATTACAGATACTCTGAAATGTAATATTCTGTATATAAAAACCAGGGGAGGGGAGAGGGATGAATAGACAGAGCATAGAGGAATTTTAGGGCGGTGAAAATTTTCTGCATAATACTATAATGATGGACACATGTCATTTTATATTTATCCAAACCCTAGAGGGATCCCTAATGTAAACTATGGACTTGGGATGATATTGATGTGTCAGTGTTGGTTCATCCGTTGTAACAAATGTCCCACCAGGGTGGGAGATGTTAATAATGGGTGAGGCTGAGCTTGTGTGAGGACGGAGTGGAGCGGGGTATGGAAAATCTCTGTACCTTCCTCCTAATTTTACTACGAAACTAAAACTGCTCTGAAAGTAAAATCTTAGATAAATACAGGAAAGCAGGGTTTGGTTAATAGGATAAAAATAGAAGTCCAAAAGAGGGCTATACCCCTGAACTAATCTCATTATACTGAACTGGTATGGTACACAAACTAAATGAGGACTGCAGAGGAACCAAATGAACAGACATATCTTAGGGAAAAAAAAGGGAAATTGGATAGAATAAAGGAAGTTGGGACCAATCAAGAAAGACCTAGTGACTATTAATTGAATTTGAAATGAGAAACAAGACCAACATCCAAACATGATTTTACAAATGAATGTCAAAAGCACTGCTGAGGTGAACAGCATCTTTAGAGCCAAGTTCCCCAGTAGGGTCACCTCTGCCAAAGGCTGCTACCGAGCTCTCGAAATGTGGCTGGAGTGGCTGAGGGAGTAAATGCTATTTTTTTTTCATTTTCATTTTTATTTAAAAACATATTCATTTTAATTCTAAGAAAGCATTTCAGTATGTTTGGAAACCTCTTTTAAGTGTGCTTGGAATAAGTTGGTCATGTGGATCTTTTTCAACTGCATATTTTATACCTAACTACAGATCAAGTACTTCCAGTGAAAATTTAGTGTCCAAATAAATGGGCTATAAGTATAAAATATAGACTAGATTTTAAAGACATAATACAAAAGGAATGAAAAACATTTTTTACTGGTTATATGTTGAAATGATAATATTTTAGATATATGGGATTAAATAAAATATATTGTTAAAATTTTTTAAATATTCTGTATGATACTATAACTGTGAGTACATACATGTCCTTATGCATTTGTCTAAATTCATAGAATACACAACACCAAGTGGACCTACTGTAATTTACAGACTAAATTATGGTGATAATGATGTGTTAGCATAAGTGCATCAGCTGTAACAAATGTCTCACTCTGGTGGAGATGTTAATGGGGGAGGCTGTGTCTGTGTGGGGGTCAGGGGTGTATGGGAAATCTCTGTACCCTTCCTTTAATTTTGCTGTAAACCTAAAGCTGCTCTAAAAAAAAAAGTCTTCAAAAGAAGGAGTTAAGATGGCAAATTTTATGTTATGTGTATTTTACCCCAATTAAAAATTTACAAAATTATAAAAGAAAAACCAGATACTCTAAAGTTTTAACTCAACTTGTTCAGAATTCAACTTATCTTGCACCATCCCAGAAAGAGTGAAGCTGAGTTGTTTTTAAGGTGGGATCATACTCATGGAGCTTATAGGAGGCTCCACAAAAACTGTAAATGGCAGTTCCTTTTAAGGTCATATATACCCCTTTTGCCAAACGAACCAAATTTGGCCAAACCCGAAATGAGCATGACTTTCTCCAGCTACACTGAAGTTTAACATGCAGAACGAATCCGATGGATGTTGTCCTGTGCACACTCCAGATGCTGACCAGATGTGTGTGCGTTCCAGCCCGTTGGCCTGTTTGGGGGTGTCTGGACATTTACGTTAAAGTCAGTCTCAGTTTTAGTGCCATTCAAAGGCAATTTGCTTAAAACAGAAATTATGGAATGTGATTATTGTCACTTGAGAATGGTCCTGTTGTGGCATGTCATTGCTTCTTTGTCTCTTTAGTACTTTAATAATGTTTTTCACTTTTAAATGAATGAATAGTCTCTTGATCATCCTTTAGGACCCAGCTTCCAGGCGGGGCCTCCAGGAAGCCTCCCCTTGGTTGACACTATCACGCCTCTGTTGCATTTGCACCCTGCCCCACATGCTGCTGTGTTTTTCCTGTAGACCAGCTTCCTCGCCTCCTCCATGAGAATTCCCTGCCTTTGGCGATTCACACCTACCCCTATTTCAGCTGAACTTTTGCTTTACACTTCACTGAAAGAACAGAGCTCTGTGAGCAGGACACCTGCTCCCAGAACCCCAGGTGCCACCCCGTGTCCACCATCCTCTTCAGCATCTAGACCTGGGCACAGCAAACGATGGCTTCTGAGTCAAACCCATCCTCCCCCTGTTTTCGCATGGCCCACCAGCTTACGATGGTTTTTGTTTGTTTGCTTATTTGTTTACATTTTACATAACTAAAAAATAAAAGATGAATCACATTTTGTGGCATGTGAAAATGACATGAAATTCAATTTCAGTGTCCATCAATAAAGTCTTTGGAACACGACGACGCTCACTTGTTTACTCATCAGCCATGGCTGCTCTCCGCTATAATGACGTGGTGAGTAGTTGTAGTAAAGACCACATGGCACAGAAAGCCTAAAATATCTACTCTCTGGCCCTCATAGGTTTGCCTAACCCTGATATCCATAATCTCCTTTCTTCCTCCCAGCAGAACAAAGGGGGTCCCCCTCCTTCCCTCAAGGGCCAATCCTCCTGGGTATACCTCCTTGCTACACAAGTTCCTCACTCAAGTTTATCCTTTGACTCCTTGAGCCTCTTCTCTGCTCCCTTCACAGTCAGACTGTTGACACCCCACAACGAATTTTACTCCCACCTTTCAGCTGAATCATTTTCAGCCTTCCTGTTTTTTCCTTATCTTCCCATTCTGTGAGCATCTGTCCAGACTCTTTCCTCCCCTCTCTCTATCCTATCTGATTAGGTAATCTCCTCAATCGCCATGAATTTAAATAAAAAGCTTCCCAATTTTATCTTCAGATCATTAGCCCCTACCTCTCCTCCAAAGTACAGAGTCCCATATTCAAATGTCAAGTTGACATCTAGTCCTCTCGGTTTTAATGCATCCTCAACTGAATGGTGGTTTTTGTCTCATAAATCTGTGTCTATTCTAATCTCTCTCATCTACCCAGTTGTCTAGGAATTAATTTGAACACTTTCCTCTCTACTACTCTTTACACCCAGTGAGGCCTGTTGGTTCTACTGGCAATATCCCTCTTGACTGCCTCATTCTCTCTGGGCTGAAACTGGCTTCTACGTGGCTTAATCAAATCCTTCAAGTAGGTGACAACCAACTTCCTGAACTAGAAGGTTGCAAATCTAGGTAGTGGGCCTTTCCTGAAGGCCAGACAGGGATTGACTCCTTACGAGGCCATATCAAAAAATCAAGCAAGTAGGACAGGGAGCAATCCACCTGTATTTTATCTACAACAGTGGCTTTTTATCAGTTTTTGGTCTCAGGAATCTTTTACACTCTTAGAAATTATTGAAGACCCCAAGACATTCATTAGGGGAATTTCTTTGTGGTGTCTGTTTGTTTATTTGTTTGTTTTACATAACAACTACCAACATTTATCTTATTAAAAATTAAAACTTATAGAATGTTTCAGTGGCTTTTTTATTTCTGCTTTGAAAAACTGTAACAATTTCTGGCTTTTAAAGAGCTCATCATGTCAACACTTAAAATATGCAAGTACTTTTTCTTGAAACTCTAAATGATTAGTCCCAAAATTGTGCTGCAAATTAACCAGCACCATAATATATCAAAGCATGTTGTTGTGCAAAACTCAATAAGGTACATTATTAGCATCTATAAAACTGAAGAGACGATGGTTTTTGGCCTATATTTATTTCTCATTTGCATTTTGGCCCAGTTTTTTTGAAGTAGATTCTTCCCTTACACAGAGTAGAAAATTCCTTGATATATCAGTGAAAACATGAAGTTTTCAGCTGTGAGTTGAGAAAGCATATCTTCTAATCACCCCTTTTTAAGCCAGCAACCTGTCACATAAAAACCAAATTTGGATTTAGGTAAGGAGAAACTCTATTCCAAAAGATGATTGCAATAAGGGGACGGGGATATTGCAATTCCATAAAATCTTACTGTGTCTCAAAGGGCAGGCAGAAAGGGCTTTTCTTTTATAGGGAGGAGTAAGTAAACAAGCTTAGCAAAAACTGGGTGTGGGGAAGTGAGGTGACCTCATGGAGCCATGATGGGGCTTTTGGCTAAGAAATGTCTTCTTCTGTGGCCAGCTGGTGCTCAGGAGAAGCTGATAAGGGGAGGAAGCTCTCATTCCAATGTTGGCTTAACCTCAGGGCAAGTCAAAAGGACAGCCTACAAAACCTAATACATTTATTATCTGGCCCTTAACAGAAAAAGTTTGGTGACTCCAGTTCTAGGAAATACTAAATCCACTGATTATTCTTCCGTCTGTGATAAAGCTACAGAAACACAATTTATCAGGACATAAGCTTCCGGATGGCAAGGAGTTTTATCAGTTTTGTTTTACCCTTAACCCTAGAATACTGCATTGTTGGGAGCCATTTCTGCTGCCTGTCTTGAGACAAGGTTAAAGTTGCCTGCAAGCTAGAAGTTTGCAGGGCAGGTGGGCTCTATGCAGAAGGAGGAAGTTTGGCTTAATGTAAAGAGTTGAACGTTCCTTACCCCAGGGAATGGGAGACAGAAAATAGGATAAAAGAGGTTTTGAGAGAACTTATGTAAATGTCAGCAATTGTTAGAATATCTGTGAACTTTGCTTCCCATGCATTTCCAAGAGTATAAATATGCTGTGCTTAATAAACTCGGGGCGCAATATTTACTGGTAGCCCTCCCGACTCTATCTCTTTTCTCTCTCTCTCTCTCTCTCTCTCTCTCTCTCTCTCTCTTTTTTCAATCTTTCTCAATCTTCACTCCCCCTCTCAGGAACTGTTCGGTCTTAGCCAGCGGGCTCCGGCACTGCATGGCACATAGTAGGTGCGCACTAAATGTTTGCTGAATGAGTGAAACAAATGTACAAGAGAGCAATTTTAATTGTAAAATTCAATCTCTGTTTTAGCTATATAGGAACGAATGATACTTCAATTATTTCATTTAGAATTCCGTTGCCTAAAGTAATAAATGAATTCTTTGATTTTTGGTAACATGTCGATACAGCTGAAAGTTATATAAAACAAAAAGGCATTATGTATGTAACAAATTGAAATAAGAACATGAGTAATGGATTTAAGTCTGGGGATATAGTAACCTGCAAAATTTCAACTCTGACTTGGTATCTTGATATTTTTTAAAAGTATGCTTACTTTGGAGTTCATATTCCCACTCACTTTAGCCTAAAGAGAGTCATCCTTTTTTTATGGGTCAGATTTTGCGTAAGAGTAGAAAAGTAGTCAGAACAAACACTTTGAAGTCACGAAAGAATAAAAAATAGTGTGGATACTTTTTCCTTCTATTTTTCTCCCTTTCTTCAACATATTTTAACATAAATTTGCAATGTCTTTAGCTATCAGATCTGCTTTGGCCAATGATTTGGAGTGACAAATTAATCAGTATAATTTTGCAGGAAGTACAGTCTTTGGAAAGATATCTCTATATTCATTCAACTAAAATTAATATATGTTTAAGTACCTACTATGTGCCTGGCAGTACTAGCCAGTGGGGTATAGCAGTGAATGAAACATTCAAAGTCTCAACTATCATGCAGCTTACCTTCTTTATAACTATGTCTGAAATGAATAGAACAATTTTACCTCAATTTTTCAAAGACTATAGGGGTTACTTTTAGAAGCAGATGAATTTCAAACCACTTATGAACCCAGAAACCCACTTAAACAAATGAACAGAAGCTAAAAAAAGGAACGAGTGAAGCATGGAAGAAAATTCCTAGGATGTGGAATGGGAGACTTGAATCTTAGTTACTCACCCCCACTAAAGGACCATATAACGTGGGGCAAGGCACGTGACCTCACTGATGCACATTCCGTCCTCACCTTGGCTCTTCTGTGTATATGGCTATACGCTCCATTACAGACACCCTCCGGCTAGTGCGTTTGTGGTGGACCTCGTCTGATCCTTCTCATCTGAGGTCTGCTGTGCGTCACTCAACTGGTTCTCATTACCTCCACGCCCACACTACGGGTGCCTGATTCTTTCTCGTTTTCTTCCCTCTTCTCTGTTTCTTATCTTACTGTCCTTTTTTTTTTTTTTTTAATCTATTCAGTTCTACACATCTTGGCTTTGGGTGTGGCTAGAGCCCACAAATGTCACAATGTGACCCTGTCAGGGGCTGCAGTGAACCAGACCTAAGACAGATCACAACATCAGAATCTCCTGGTACCTCTTTCTGCTCTTTGGAATTTGCTCCACCCCCAGGTCTGCCATTCCCTTATGCTAAAGACCATTTCGTCAGCCTAGCTCCAGGATCCAAACGGTTCTCAGCTGTCCTCCTCAAAACGTACCAGTCATTTTGTCTCAGGCTTTTAATGGCTGAGAGATTCATTCAAAAGGGGACATTTCTTTCTCTCACCTGTGTGGGATATTCTATATATATAGTCAGGTGGAAGACACACCTGTCTCTCTCACAGATCTAAGCTTAGTGCCACAGAATTACCACTAGAAAGTGTCTATGAATTAGTTCAATCCTTCGTAAGTCAAACACTGCTCTATCCTAGACAGGTGGCCTAACCAGAAAGAAAATGGCACATTCTCCATTGACACTCTAGAATGATTAGCTCAAAACAGATCTGAAGCAAACTGGTATGGAACACGTACCACTTTTTCATGAATCTAGCATCTTTTCTCTGCATTTGCTCAGCCTCTACTTTCTCTGCCCCACGAGGAGCCTACCAAACATGGAGAAAGCATTCCAGATGCCGCTGTGTTATTGTTCAGTAAAATGCCACTTTCATCTGGTCTGTGTTATTTAGGATCCATTTTTAAATACGAATGAGCATCTTATTTGTTCTTTTGATGACTGTTGAGCACTTGGCAGCTGCCGGCATTGTTCTACAGGCAGTAATTCTGACAACACGCTTGCTCACAGAACCCAGCAGAGGGCATGGGAAAAATCAGACCAGTCTGTTTGAGAGAGCGTGAAATACCCAGTCCAAATGAACTTTTATTTACAATATGGTCCAATTCCTCTAATCCCACTAAGTCTATCCAGTTGTTTTTAAAGTATTAATGATGTAAAGAACTCAAGCCCATTGTCTGCTAACTATACCCTAAACCAACACAAAGACGGTTCTGCGAATATTTTGATTCAATTAACTGTTTGTCAAACTCCAACTTGGAAATAGCTATAAGTGCAATCACTGTGAGCAATGACAAGATACTGACACATTTTTCTTGTTCTGCATTTTGTGTAATGAAAAAAGCACCCCCACAACCAACACTTGGAATCTCTGGAAATGCCACCGACTCATTTATCTTTCCCGGAGACCCCATTTGGGGCAGGGGTGGAGGCTCTGCAAAATTAAGAAGAGAGGACCACATAGAAGCGTTTGTTTTCATCGAAGGCTTGCCTTCTTTTGGTTTTCCATGTCACTCCGCATCAGTTAAGCAATGGAAATTTCTGGTTCCCTGGCATCCTGGTCAAAGGCCTTTAAACAGAAACAGCAGCCATGAGCCACGATAATAGGTTTCCCATTTGTCAGAGCAGTCGCGTTTTGCAGTCGGAGCACAGAAGGTCTTTGTGTAAGCTCGAATTGTCGCAGGAGTGGGAGAGGTACGGGTGGCGGGGAGATTCGCTTGTCCACGTCCTCTGATTTGGCTCCTTTCTGATGGAGCTTTTATTTGTCACTTAGACGCATTGTGATCCAGTAATGCGGGTTATGGGAATATAAGAGAAAGCAAGGAAAAGTCCAAGAGTCTAGAAACTGTCAAAACAAGTAACCATCGGCGCAGTACCGTTCAAGGTCGGTCTGTCTGTTATTGCTTTTTCCACCTCGGCTGTCAGGCCCTGACGTCACCAACTCCTGCTAAAAGGCATGTTGTGCTATAAATAAGAAGTATTTCCTTAATCAGGTGCATGATTCCTGCTCCATGGAATGAACGGTCCATAGAATGGGAAATTAACACCCTGTATCAGTCTGATATCTACCCATTCAGAAAGCCATCACTCACTGGTTTCACAGCTGCTATGGTAGAAGTCAATTCATGCCAACTTTCCTTTTACACTGATCATTGACCCATCTTCCATTAAATTTTTTATAAGTGTTTTTTCTAGAAATAATATGGAATCGTAGAATTTTAGAGCTGGGAGAGGATTAGAGATCATCGTTCAACTTTTGGACTTAGGAATCTAAGCTCAAGAATAAAAAAAAATGACTTAAATGAGGATAACAAGGCCCCAACAGTATTTGAACTTGTGTTTTGTTTGTTTACATTTCTTCTTCAGCAAAGAAGGTGCCAGAAAACCACACTGAATCACAGAGAATCACTTCAGCTCCTCTTGGAAGCTAGAGAGGAAAGACAGGTCACAGATGCAGAGCTGGTATTTAAAAGATGAGCAACTGGTGTGGTACAGGCAGTGACCAGGCAGAACAGACATAGCCACACACCTGGACCTTGGCCGCATACCTGGACATCTGCTGTGCCAGGTACTAAATCTTAGCTACTGAGTAATCAGGAGGTCTGCAGAAAATGAGGACGAGGCTGGAGCAGCTAGGGATGGGACACTTGGGAACCGTAAGGCAGAAGCTGTGTGACCTAACCCACATGGCAGTACCTGAGTGTTTAAACAACAGGTGCATAATTCCACACCGTCATGTGCCAGCCCAGATCGGAGGAATAAATGCAGAGTGAGTAGCGCATTGCTTGAGAAAATGGATGCAACTAACCATTTCGTGCTCTAAGGACTTCATGTAAAATCTTTAGGGCGATATCAGGGAAAAGCGAAAGAAAGAGACTCTAGGTCTGTTGGTGGCACTGAGTCTGATATCTTGTCCCACTTTACATGTCTGTGCAGGTGAATTAAACAAAGAAATGCTACAAGAAGGTCTTGCTTTGGAGGGCATACAGAAAAGAGACTTAGTATCTACCACAGGGTTCTACTCCTCATCAAAGCTCAGCAGTGCCCGGCCTCACCATGGGCACTGCAAGAGAGCAAATGTCTCACCCTTCGCCCACTGCAAGGCATAGGGAGAACTTTGTATATAAGACACAACTTAATAGCTTAGGGCTTACTAAGCTTCTGGGACTCTTCTCCATGTTTAGCCTAGGGAGCTAGGCTAGAACTAAGACAGGCTCTGGCCTCAGGACCATCAGAAGCCCTTGTAAAACCCTGGGCACACTTCAGGAATGGGACTTTGAAGCTCGGCTGCTGTAACTTGCAGGTGGGAGTTCTCAGGAGTGTTTGCTCTGGGTTTGGGCCGAGACCTATCTACTGATGTGTGAGAACAGTGGGAGACACCTGGCTTAATCAAGATGGCATGGAACTAGATCCCTCATCACCTGGCTTCTGCTGCTGAATTCTCTTTCCCACTACATTATAATGATGACATACAACACTGGGACATCTCTATGCAATAAGGCACAGAACTTGACTCTCCAAACATAGAGACTTATGGGAAACCCATCATTAATTATTACTGGTTTCAAGAATTGTCCATTCGCCTGGTCATTTACTTCTTTTCAATGACTCTAAAATGACTGATTCCTACACTGTCTGAAGATAGTTCTAAGTTCAGTATCTACATTTGGATCCTGCATCTATCACTTTGTGTGTCAGGAACTGAGCTGGGAAAATAAAGATGCTGTGACAAGTTCTCCCTGTCTGTCTCTAAGCTGTGAGCAAATGGACCACAATTGGTAGTATCCTGAGGGGACACAAAGGCCTTTCAGTCACTCCATTTAACCATCTTTTAAATTATTGTTACAGAGATTTCAATGACCCAGTACTAGAAGGACCAGTAGTAAATCAATCTACAGCCTGTAGTTAAATAACCTAGACTTCCAATTCATTGTCCTGGTGCCAAACAGGCATCTGAATTTTTCCTTCCCAACAAATAAATAATTCCTCCCAAGGTCCCTTAATCCCTGTGGAGGGTTGAATGGTGGTCCCCCAACAGATCTGTTTACGTCTTGACCTCTGGAACAATGAATGTGACCTCATTTGGATAAAAAGGTCTTTGCAAATGTAAGTACAGTATGATGCCAAGGTGACATCATGCTAGAGGCACACTCTAAATCCAATGACAAGTGTCCTTATAAGGAACAAAGGGAGACACACAGAGGAGAGGGCCATGTGAAGATGGAGGCAGAGATTATGTTGTGCAGCCACAAACCAAGGAACACCAACGGCCACCAGAAGCTGGAGGAGCAAGTAGGGATTGTCCTCTAGAGGAAGTGCAGTCCTCCTGACACCTGGATTTCAGACTTCTGGCCTCCAGAACTGCGAGAGAATCCATTTCTGTTGTTCTAAGCCACCAAGTTTATGGTAATTTGTTACAGCAGCCACAGAAAACTGAGAGTCTCTCATTCCTGTAAGTCTCCTCAACTCCTCTTATTTAGACATGGCTTCCAATACGAATGGTGATCGAAATATTTAGTCCACCCCACTGCATTTGGTCATAGTCTGTTTCCATATTTGGTGCCTCTTCTTCAGGTCTCCTGTTGCTTTCCTGCACCTGTACCACCATATCCAGCTGGCAGCCAGAGTTCTCAGGACATCTCTAAATGACAAGGTCAAGACAGCTGGCAGCTTTTTCTCCACCTCTTGTAAGCAGCAAGGAGTTGGATGGACGCAATGGATGTGCGAAAGGAGGTTATGAACATGCATGTGAAATAGACCCTTATTTTTAAGGAATTTGTAAGACCAGACATGTGTACACACACACACACACACACACACACACACACACACACACACACACACACAGTCTTTACTACAAAGCAGAGCTGTAGGAGAAATCCAGTGCTTTGTAAATGCAGGAAAGTCTTAGTCTCCCCAGGCAAAAATACTTGTTCTCTCTTCCAAATTCCTGAAGCCTTCTGCCATTGAGAGATGGCTCAAGAGCTCCAGCCGCCAGCTGGACGCAGTGGTACACGGTGCAGGGAAGCAACAACAGTGGAGGCCAAACTGGGTTACGTTTCTTTCTTATAAACTTTCCATTTCTGTCAGCATTATTCTTGGAGGCTTTCCTCCTTGGTCATTATAAACTAAGATGCTGCTGCTTGCCCTGGGCTGCTGCCTGGATCATCGGAGCTCTTCTCCAGAGAGCAGACTGGAAGGCCCTGGTCCTTCTGCTTGGTCCCAACCATATTTCATTTTAGCTCAGCCTCCTGTAGTTCATGAAACTCAGATGGCTCGCTCTGGGGGATGCACGCCCCTGTGTGTTCTTGCTCTGTTTTCAGCCTCACATGCAAGTACGCTTAGCAATTAAACTCATCATTCTTTAAAACCTGAGCCCTGCTCTTTTCGCTATGGTTGGACCACACCACTTGCAGTACTGAGAAGAACAGCATGCTTTTTGCATATGTTTGTTTTTATATTGGTATTTGACTCCTGAATTTTGAAGGAGTCTTGTCAATTTCTGAGAAAAAAAAAAGGTTGGGTTTCCTTTTTTTTTCCGTTTTAATCTGTCTTTTTTATTGATTTATTTTAGTCGTACTTGGATTGCATTCCATCACGTTTGTATTTCAGAATCTTTTTCTGAGATCGTTTTATTCTTGTTCCTTGAGGAGTATTCTGCCTGTCTTCATACACTATAAAAATGCAGGCATTTCGGTGATAAAATGCACTGGGGGTTGTTTTGCTGTGAGAAAACTGGCCTCTGGGGGGCGTTGCGGAGCTTACACACCACACACCTCGTGGCTGGCTCCTTCTACTTCTAATGCGCGTAGTGGTGGTGGTGGTTGGATTATGTAGCAAATGCTTCGTTCAGTTTTTAATGGGGGTGTGCGAGTCTCTTAATGAGAAATGAGAAATGTCTAGTTAGACCATGGGGTTGTTTTACGGAAGGCTGATCCGTGTATGTGGTTAGAGCCACAGAGTGACTGACCCAGATTTTGGCTTCTCGCCTTTAAAATGGCCGGAGCCGTGGAAATTCACAACCCAGGTGAATCATGCTATGTGTATGCAGCCTGGCTGTGATCAGCTTAAAACAAATTGAGAGAAGAAAACACTTTTTACTTCTAAGGGCTCAATAGGTATGTGTTCGATTCAATTAAATGAATGAAGCCTTGAGCATTTAAAGATTCTTCCTTTAAACAAAGTAAAATGTTTGCCAACATTTGTTTATGTTTGGAGGAGATGACAAGTGTGCATTTAAATCATGCATAAAAAACTTTCTAAGCTACGCTCCGCAGTTTATATATCTGTGCCATGAAAACATTGCTGTAACCGTGATACGAAGAAGACTCTGCATGTTCTTATGGCCCCCAAAAGAGAAACCTACATCCAAAACCCATTCATGACTAAGTAGATTTTAATAAACATTTCATGCGGCAGCAGATACCACATAGCAAATTTAGAACCGATTTCTCACTGCCTTTCTTTACACAAAACTCATTCCCACAGACCTCTCCTTCCCCTTCTCTCCTCACTTCCCTCCCAAACAGCCCCCACCAATCCACGTCTTTTCCAAAACTTCCAAAGAGGGGTGAGGATGGGGCCCGAAGGGAAAATCAATGGTGTTATTTTCTAAGGAGCAGTGTTTTGCTGAGTGTGATAAATAAACTTTGACCCAGAGCTAAACATTTTAGGGCACAGAGCAGATTTTGGGCACTCAGTGGTAGAAGGATGGGGGAGCTGGGCTTTGGGGGTGAACCCGGGGGTCTGGGCATTCAGAAGTTCATCTTGGTGGTGCCGTGAAACCTTCTCAATATCTAGAGCAGAGGAGACAGACATGTCACCCACGACTGTCATAAGATTTTCTAAAATCCCTATTATTCAGTGACCTCCCCAGGGGAAAAAAAAATTAGGGCTTTTATACCTCAGGCGATAAAATGAATCATACAGATAGTAAATATCTATCTGGGCAGAGAAGAAACTTTGGTTGCTATGCATTTTGTTAAAGAAATTATATTATAGTTCCAGCTACTACATTTTTATATTCAATCAATAAATAACAAGTTGAGTTTATCTCTTTACTACCAATTGGCAAAGCTAATGGAGAGGAGGATTCAGAGATACATAATAAATAGTTATTATTTTATCGGGTTCTCTTTTCACAAATAGCTTTTTCTGGGTATGAAGACAAAACTCTTATTTAGGAAACAGAACTTTGCAGGAAAATAAGTGCTGTGAGAGCAATGCATCACTAAGGACTGTCATTACCGGGCGGCTGCCTGGAGGAGGTGAAAAGTCACCGAGCTCTAAAGAACTAGGATGCACAGAGAAAGGAGAAGGGATTTCAGGAGAGAGAACCGTGAACGAGGAAAGCAGGTGGAAATTCTGGAAATTCAAAAGTGTCATCTTTCTATTTGTATAATATTTCAAAACTCAAATGTGAGGTAATAATGCTGAGAACTTTGCTGAGAAAATGTGCATGAAATTTTAAACTTAATTTGTTCTATAAATAATAAGGAATATCTATGAAGATTCTTTCCTCACTCCCCAGATTTGCTCTAAAGAGTATTTATTCTCCACACAGAAGCTGTCTGATTTGGTTATCAGGGCAATAGGTTTTCATACGCTGTGTTTTTAGTACTTTCAGCATCTTCACAGAAGATGAAAATTATTTAGGAAACACACACATATAATCTAAAAGGCACAGTTCTTAGAAATCTAAGGTCCAAAGACGAGATCATCTCCGAATACTCCAATCGACTAGTCTATCAAACATAAGATATTAGTAATAGAGGCTTAAGCAGAAGGCGACTGAGTTGAAATAATAATAGAGTCAGCAGTTAATAGAAAGAGATTCCATGTTTATGTACCATGAATAATAATGCTTTGAATGGGCCCCGAGTTGGGCTCACACCTCCGGCACCGAAGTTGCTTATGGTGTTGGATGGCATGCTTTCTTTGCTCTTGGCATCTAGGTGGTCTTCTCTCTGTCTTAATGATGCATCCTTTCCCCACTTTCAGAGCTCCTGACGACCTACGGTACTTTGCATCATTCTGGCTTTTGTCTTCTCCCTTCCCCCACTCCCCCTCCTGGTGCCCAGGGAGCTCCCCATCCGCCCTTTGTCTCCTCCAACACTCTTGGACTGCATGCGAATTCTAGTTCTTGGAACCACCTCCCAATTAATGTACAGCAACCTTCCCCACCCCCAACTCCATTTAGAGAGCCTCGGGGCGGGAGAGGAGCAGCTCTGCAAAGCATTCCAGCCCCAGTGGCGTTGCCCGGCAGGCTTTCTTTTGTACTGGTTTACTCAGTCAGCTAAATGATCAGGGAGGCATGAATAATTCTCTTTTTCCCTGGCGCCCTAGGAACACTTAAGGTGCTGTGTAATTCATGCGAAACTGCCATGGGAGAATTCTGTCTCCTGAGCGGTTTTGTCCCATCCCCCTGGGGACATGCCAGTTCCAAGAATGACCCTGTGCCTCACAGTTCCAATATCAGTTCTTCCTTTAGATGTACCTGTTTTATTTACTTTTCTAAAACCAGCAGCTTCGTATTGTTTTTTCATTCCAGGGCAAGGTCCAGGCACCAAGGGTGATGGTAAGGGGTTCATGGTTGTGTGGTAGGACCCCTCGCAGAGTCCCCACGCGTGCAAAGCACCCGTGGGCGTTCATGAGAAGACAGGCGGTCTGCAGCTTTATTTCAAGTTTTAAACCTATTGTGACATTTGGCTTGCCGAGCTTGGAACCTCACTAACCAAACTGCATCCACACTATATAATAATTCCCACAAAGTCTCTTACCCTGGTCAGAAAGATTTCGGGGGGAATAAAATGTAGAGGAGAAATTCTCAGTGTCTTAATTAGGAGTATAGAAACATGCACACTTTTCTTATTCAGAATAGGTGACTAGAAAGTCAAAAGTACTTTCTTTAATTCACAAGGCAGCGTGTTTTCGGTTTAAGCTATCCAAAAAAAACACACTGTGTTCTTGTGAACTATTTCTCTACACCTTGAAAGGTTTTATAAATGTATTCCAGGTAACAAAATGATAAGTGAGGTGTTTGTTCCTCAGCTCTGCATTACCATTCTATCCTTCTGAACACGGACCAATCCGCACAGAGGGATCAGCTGGGTCGAAGGGTCTTGAAGTTGTCATTTGTCTAGCAGCCTCCTGTATCTTCCTGTTATGGAGCAGGTGAGAACAGGGACCCACAAGAGCCGAATCAGAGAGAATTGTGAGCCTTTATTAGCCGGCTGGCGACTGACTCTCTACCACACAGGGTTAGAGGAGATCAGCCCCGAGCTTCCAGAGGAGGCAGTTTATAAAGCTTAAGACCATATCCTGGTGGTCTTTCAAGCAAGCAGATGACAGGAAGCAGCAGATTATAGAAAGCAGTTGTTGGCTGCAAACGTCCCACACAAAGGCAAATGTCCCATATGAAGGCAAATGTCCTCAGGGAACTCCTAGATCAAATAGGGCATAGCAGGCAATTTCCCCATCTGCATCCCAGTGGTGGTCAGCGCCCTCGAGGGCCTGTGCCTGCAGTTATCACTTCTCTCTGATTGATTTACTGGAAAGTTTTTTTACCTTTACATTCCATATCCTTATTGGTATGCCTTCCTTCAAGAGCTCCCGTTTCTCTGAAACTCAGCCCACCTGGCAATAACCACCCTCAATGCTTCTTCCTCACTATCTTCTACTGACTTTCTGTAGTCAGGTCAATTCTATTTACTCATTGCCTCTTTTAGAACCTAATCTTCTGTCTTCTTCTCTGATCATTCCTAAGCTACTTAGCCAGCATATTCTCTATGCTGATCTCCTCTAACCCTGCGCAGTAGGTATTGCCTGTCTGAGGAAACTTGATGACCTCCAGGTGACCTCTTCCTACGCCTGAATGACAATGTCATAGAGAAAGTACATCCGGAAACCTAACCTTGTCCACTCAGTTCCAGTGACCTTTCACTCTGCATCGTATCACTCAAGATTTCTAGGCTCACATCCTAGATCTGGTTGTCACCAAATGCAATAGTGCCTCCAACCCATAAATACTTAAAGTTTCTTTTATTTTCAAAATAAAATCCCTCCCTAGCTTCTCTGGTTATCATCCAGACTTTGCTTTGCATCCAAACCTCTCTAAATGGTATTCAACCCTTGCTTTTATCACCCTCTGCCATTCCTCAACCTCCTGTGACACGACATCCATCCAGCTCCACTGCTCTACTAAAAGTATTCTCTCTGGAGCCACCCAATGCCTTCATTCACAAAGCCAGTGGATTTGCTTTTGGATATTTCTATGGCACTTTATACCACAGGGCCCCTGTCCTTTCTCTTGCACCTGTGACAGCCTATTTGTTTCTGCGTACATCTCTCATTGTAATCTTTCTTTGCCTCCTTCATGTGTATGTGCCAATCACTCCCACATCTATATACTTAGCCGTTCTCCAGACTCATAAAAAATGTTACCATCTTCTAGTTCTCTCCATCTACTATTACATCAAGATCCACTTGTGCAAATCAGAACTCCTCATCGTCCCTCAAAATGGCCCTCACGCTCTTGTGTGCTCCAGTGGGCCAGTGGTCACAACCAGTGACAAAAGCTAGAAGAGCAGGCTGACCTTCAATTCTTCCTCTTCTTTATTCCCCATCTCCAAGAAATAGAAAGCCCTTAGCATGGGACCTGGCTCGGAGTAAGTGCCCAGGAAAATTTGTCAGTTGGCTTTAAGAACCAATTTCTAATTTAGAATTTTAAGAAAATGAGATTTTTTGAAATGCATAAATCTAAACACGTGGCAGGTTGGGTAACTAGTTGGCTTATTTATAAATGTACCTAAAACAAGTAGCAAATAATATATGTGGTGTTAATGTTAATTTATATCCTTTCTCTCTAAGGAAGTAATGGAACATTGTAAGTCCAAGGAGGTTTGCTTCTCAGCTGTGCTTTTCCACAAAACGCTTCCTCCGTTTTATTGTTTGGAACTGACTTTGGACTATGTGTGCCATGCCTCGTTAGCTCCATGCCTCTCCCTGTCCCATAAGGTCTTTGCCAACCTGTGGTGGTGAGGAGGGAGATTTTATACCCTACTTGGTGATTCTCCTGGAAAAAGAGAAACTTTTAGCTGAGAAGGGTTGTTTATATCCTGGGAGATACTTCTTCAGGATGTAGACATCACAGACTGCATGTGTGTCTTAAACCATGCTACCACTATTCCCGCTGGTTCGAGATGCTTGGGGGGAAGAGAGGGTTCTTGCAAATGGCTACATGCTCCTTACTAATAATCTTTTAAACTTTTTAAACTTTTGAAGTCTTTTTTAACCCATTACCAACCACTAGGGAAAAACTGTGATATCTTTACAGACAGCACTGCAGGGCTATACTATAACACATTTGTACGTTATGTATAACACATCTAAGGAATTTAAGTGACAAATCTGGAAGTCCCACGTCAGTTCTCTCTGACTCGGTAGATATGTGTCCATGGTGAGGAAAACTCTCTTTTTCAGTATGTTCATACAAATTGACAAGGACTTCATGCTTCCACTGCACCTTGCAGACACGGTGTCAGAATATGCAGCTTCTATGTCTGAGAGAGCATTTCTTGGTGACTGCTTTTGATGGATAATTGTTAACTTGTTCTACTGGTGTGAGACTAGCTACTTCTGTTTTGTTTTGGTTTCATGGGTTGACCAAGGACATAGAAAGGCCCTCGGCTGCAATGTGTCTGACTGCAGTGTCCTAACTTGACCCGCTTCAGGGCCAGCTTCCTGCTGGCAAGTCCTGGTGTGTGTGCATTGTCCAGCATCCAATTCCACCAGCCTCCTCCCTTGCCTATTGGTGTTACCATTTTGAATATCAGCCCTGACTGTCTCTGCTTTTGATCTAAACCTTGGTAACTAGCTAAATGCCTCCTCGCTCCTCTATACCAGTGTGTCTCTGACTCACACCTAATAGAATCTCCTTCCAGTGGGCTGATTGATGTATTAAAATTCAACCACCAGATTTTATATTTTCAACACACAAATTTCTTTACCTGGCTCCCTGACATTTAGAAATGTTTGGCTTTACAGGCGTTCTCTACTGGAAACAGATTGTTCCATTTAAGCGTACATGTGAAGGTGCCAAAGGGCCATTTATTTGCCCACAAATGTGTACACTTTAAGCAGTCAGTCTTGCCTACAACTTCATGCCTGCCGTCTCAGTCACCTCTAGCTGCCATGACAAAGCACCACAGACTGGGTGGTTTACACAACAGAAATGTATTTCTCATTGTTCTGGGGGCTGGAAGTCTGAGAGCAGGGTGTCAGCATGGCTAGTTTCTGGTGAGATCCCTCTTCCTGGTTAGAGACCCAGCTCTCCGATGTTCCTTCTTATAAGGACACTAGTCCTGTGAGACTAGGTCCCCACCTTTATGACCTCACTTAACCTTAATTACTTCTCTGCTCCAAATACAGTCACACTGGTGGTTGGGGCTTTAACACAGAAATTTAGAGCAGGGTACCGTTCAGTCCATAGCACCTGCTTGCCCTGTGCTGGTCACATGGCAACTGAATCATAAACAAATGAAAGGGTTTGTAAGAGAGAAAGCAGAGCTCAGACTATGGGTAATGTGCGTTGTTAGTGGAACCATCAGCAAGGTGGCATGGCTTTCTTTATTGATAGAAGCTCTGAAGCCAAGCAGTAAAAGAAAAGAGGGCATATTTTGTCAAGGACTGAAGTGGACAAAGCATGTCAGATTAAACCAATAAGAAATACAAACTTAAAAATTAAAGATTTGCAAAGCAGTGAGAGTCATTTATTGCCAGCAAACCATCAAACCCATCTTGCTGAATTTCCCATAGGATTTAGGTGAAAAACTGAGGCCCACAGATGTTTTAAGACAAGGAGTTTTTGGAGAACCAGGATGAGTCAGACAACCTATTTTTCCAGTGTGGCACGATATTATAGGACTATGAGAAAGAAGACATTCCTCAAAGAATATTAAACCCCCAGATGCTCTTGAACTGTGACAAGGTGATGCCATAATGATAAATACAAAGCTATATTTTCATAGAACATTCCTCTCCAGAGAATGGCAAATTCCAGACTCCCAACAAGTTTCCCCCACACATGGGGCTCGTTAGAGGCCCCACATGTCCCTTGGCAGGTGAGACAAGCTGCATTTAAATACTAACTCAATCTGCTTTCCATAATGTATGCAGAGTGGGCTTTGACCATGTGTTGGAATGACATCAGCAACCCACAGACCCAACTACAGAGGTTCAGAATCATTGCATGCCAGAGAGAGGAAAAGAGAGGGGGAGGGTGCTCTATGTCAGGGAAAAACTGACAAACTCATCCACTCTAGCTCACAGGACTCGCGAATCTGCCTCAAATTGAGTGGAGTCATAAAGAATCTCTGATCTTCGCTAGAGTAGTCATCTATGCATTATTCAATAGACAGGAAGATGAAGTGCTGGGAATATGTCAAGTATTTGCAGTATCGAATGAGTTTCATAACAAAGCCATAGCAAAGCCCCCTTTGTGGATCTGCTCTGGGATCCTAAAATGCGAATCACACAGGAAATAGACTAGAGTCAGACACCTTCCTCCAGACTGTTCCCAGACACAAATCCTTTTCCACAGAATCCCACTCTTCTGGCTAATAATAAGAGTCCCGCTTTTATTTTTAAAAAGTGGACTAACACTGTGTCATCCCAACACATAAAAAAATGATTTTCCAAGTTTTCATAAAATGGTTCCCACAGTTTCTTCGGATTGGTAATGTTCAATCGTTTTTTTTTTTTTTATTCTTGACTCTGATGGCAATTTTTATACCTGCCCATATGGAAGTAGAAGACAAAAGTCTGAAACTTTTGCTGACAGGGAAGAAGATAAATTGACCAGGCTTCTGCTGTTATATCTGTGAGAAATATTCAAATTAAAAATAAGCATGGATGATGAAATAGACTTATTCTTCCTGCTTGAACACGTTACATGCCATCAAGGCAAAGAGAATCTCACTGGACTTCTAAGCTGAAAGAAAGAGGGTGTGGAACTTTTAATGTCTTCAGTCTGTAAAGAGCAGTAAGTTTAAGGTTGGGAAAATTGGTTTGAAATTGTGTCTAAGAGTTCTTGGCTGTATGGCTTGTGCCAAGTGCCTCATCTCTCAGGAATAAAGTCTCCTCATCCAATTCCATGAGACAAGTCCATTGGGTCATCTCTTTGGTTCCTTCTACCATGAAATTTCTATGATGCTAACTCCCTGATACTATATTTGAAAGCACTGGGGAAAACGCTTTTCCTTCTTTTGAACAACACCAGCAAGAAGACACACTTAAGCAAACCCAAAGGGATGAGCCATAAACTTTGTATCGACTGAATGTTTGTGTCTTCCCAAAATTCATATGTTAGACCCTAGCCTCCAATGTGACTGTATTCTTAGATATGATCTGTGAGGAGGTGATAAAGGTCAAGTGAGGTTATAAGAGTAGGGCCCCCATCTAATAGAGCTGGTGCCCTTAAAAAAAGGAAAGGATGCCAGAGCACTGTCTGTCTGTCAGTCTGTCTGTCTGTCTCTCTCTCTCTCTCTCTCTCCCTCTCTCTCCCTCTCTCTCCCCCTCTCTCCATCTCTCCATCTCTCCATCTCTCCATCTCTCCAT